>JASDQU011378017.1:10125-22780 GCA_032191745.1 Picea mariana | reverse complement strand
TGAGCAAAACCTTTTGAAATGATGGATGAGACTACGTAAAATATTATGGAAATGCTAAACCTTTCTCGCTAGGAAATGAAAATGATAATGTTCAAAATTTTATATTTTGTTTTTATTATTACACACAAATATTTAATCAATATTTATTTTTAATTTAATTAGCATCCCTAGGAATAATGTTTGGGAGAAAAAAACATTTAATATTATAGGTTGATACATGAGCAAGACCTTTAAAATTGATGGATGATATTAAGTAAAATATTATGTTTGAAAATACTATAGAAAGGTTAAAGGTTTCTCTATAAGAAATGGAAATCATAATAGTCAAAAGTTTTAGTTTTTTTTTTTTTTTTTGGATTGTTGCAAATAAAAATAATTAATGAATATTTATTTATATTTTATTAAAGCTGTTTGGGGGAGCGTTAGCTATATTTATAAGGGACCATTTAGAGTTTCTTTTATGAATGAATGAGCATGTGATTTGTTTTATAGTAGTTTGAGTTTTTTTTATGAATGAACGAGCATGTGATTTTTTTTATAGTAGCTTGTTGATTTTTGATAAATCTTGTTTTATTTATAATTTATTTATCTTTTAATATTGTGTAAAAGTGTATTGTTTTATGTTTAATTTATTTATATTTTAATATGGTGTAAAAGTGTAACTAAAACAAGTGGAATGGTAGAGAAAACAATCTTGTTTGTAAATTCTCAACATGATATGAATGAATAAGCATGTGATTTGTTTTATGTAGCTTGTTGATTTTTGATAAATCTTATTTTATGTATACTTTTTTATTTTTAACATGGTGTAAAAGTGTATTGTTTTATGTCTAATTTATTTATCTTTAATATGGTGTAAAAGTGTAACTAAAACAAGTGGAATGGTAGAGAAAATAATCTTGTTTGTAAATTTTCAACATGATATAGCTAGGAGCTTTCTATAGCTTTTGGGATGCATGAGGTAGGAATTAAAAATTTTGAGTCATAATGTTAAGAGTGTTTTTATGGATAATCCATAAATTAGAAAAACATATTATTCAAGGGTGGATTTAAAGCTTTATTCTTATTTTTAAATTATGTTTTATATTTAGTGTTTTTTTTTAGTAAATTTAAATTAAAAGGCTAATTTTATTTTTTACAATAATATTAATACTATTAGTAAACACGTAAACAAGTCTTTAAAGTGAGTCTCAAAATACTTAACTATCATAAACACGGAGTAACCAAGACAATGCATCAAAAGCAACTTTCGAGGTTTTGACTTTCAAGAAGTTGAAGAAAATCAAATTGATGACCTCCTAGTAACTTTTTCAACCTTAAGGGAAAATCTCTCTAATTTTGATACAAAATAAATTAGCCAAAATTACTAACTATCTCACATGCATATGTTTTACAAAATTAACAAAATACTTTTTACCTAAATTAAAGTGCTCACTTATTATTTAATTTTTTATTTTATTTTAACATATTTTTGAATTAAAATTATAAAATTAAAAAAAAAAATTAAAATCATTGTAAATTTTACAAAATTAACAAAATACTTTTCACCTAAATTAAAATGCTCACTTATTATTTAATTTTTTATTTTATTTTAACATATTTTTGAATTAAAATTATAAAATTAAAAAAAAAAATTAAAATCATTGTAAATTTACTAATAAATATCATCACAATTGTTTAATCTATTATTATAATTATCATCATAATTGTTTAATCTATTGTTATAATTATCATCGTAGAAATTATTCAATCTAATTTTATTAGATAATTGAGAACATGCATAACCTCCATGTTGACAAAGTCAAGTAAGTGTCCTCTTTCTTTAATTGAGGACATGTATCACGTCCAAGTTAACCAACTCTAGTACGCGTCATCTTTCCTTAGTTGGATTATATGAAAATGTCTACGCTAAGACAAATTTACTCAGCTATAATATTACTTATAGGAAATAGTACTATGTTTTAAGATTATGCTTATATGCTTATTTTAGTATTGTTTATTAACTGTGTGTTTTTTGGGCTGTTTGTAAACTTTTTATTATTTTCTCATTTATCATGATGCATAATAAATTTATTTTTAATTTTTTTAATTTTAATATATAAAAATCATTTTAAATAATTTTTTTTCTTTATAAATAAAAAAAAATACTATGAATTAATTTATATTATTATAAATTTCAAATACTTTTTATTTTTTATAAAAATATATTTGTATATATTCATATTAAAATATTTTTTTTTTATAAAAAAAAATTGTATTTTTAAAAAGACACATAAAATGGTGATACCAATGTGCGCGGAATAACACTTTCATATTGTATGAATATATAATTTTAAACATCAGATTTTGACTTTGATGAATATATTATAATTGTATTTTCAATTATATTTTAAACAATACCATGTTCCATTGTAAAGTTTAGTTTATAAGCTAAAATTTTAATAATATCTTATTATTATTATTTATGTATGTTTAGAATTCATCCATTATTATATTTTTTATCCTAAATAATGTTAATTTTTGTTATTTTTTTTTATATTTAATCATGATATGAAAGTTTTATCACGAAACTAAACACATTGAAATATTTACAAAGCAAGATTGAAATCTTAGAACTTGAGTGAAAAGAAATGTATCATATTATTTAATTTTAATTTAATTCTTTAAAATGACAAATTAAATCAACAAAATTTTAATGATAATAAAAATAAACCAATAAAAAAATAGAGATAAGTCCTTGACTATCAATCATATAATATATGGTAATTCCTAGAAAAGTTAGAAAATATTCATTAATACATGATAGAGACACCAAATGCAAAAACAAAAAAAAAACAACAATGAATGAACATATCATGTCCTTCAAACATGTGAAGTTGTGTGCATGAGTTCTATTCAAATATAAAACTTCTTCATACACTATTTGAATATATGACCATAAACTTTATTGAATATGTGTTTTATAATGTAGACTAATATGGTAGTGGTTTATGTTGTAATAATATTGTGTAAAATATGGAACAATACTTATCTTTTATCATAATTATTATTTTGACTAATTGTATTCTCTAAATATGTACATAGAATAATTTAGATTAAAAAAAGGGGGTCATACCCAGAGATGGGGTGTTATTGTAGGATTAATGCAAGCATAATTGGGAAATGAGAATCCCGTCACATGGCCTCCCATTATATTAGGTGGATGTATGGAAGACTTTACATTTATCTGCCTGGACTAGCTCATAATATAGATCAGAGGTCTAGAGTGTGTACCTATGGTTCCCATTATAGGTGATGCGTATGGAAGTAATACTAAGTTCGTTCGAACATTCATTATGGTGACTTTGCCTCTAATGTTTTCTTACTCTAGGATGGTGATGGTAGAGTACAAAGGGCTATTGATCCAGATTATTTTCGGAATGGAATGAAAGAAGAGGAATTACAATGAAGTACTCATGAAAATTTCTAGAAACAGAGAAATACAACAATACTTTATTTCTATGAATGAAATAATTGTAAAGAGATTGTAAAAATACAGTGTGCATGACTCATTAGAATGGTGGCAGCTTTATCTCTGAGAAGAGATGTGACAACTACGGTAATTCATGAGAAGATAATTACAATGAGGCTCTGAAGGCCTTTCTATGATAAATATGAATGTCAAAACCCTAGACATCCAAAAACCTAACCATAGGAGATGAAACGCCAATATTCATGGGGGCCCCGTTTGGGTAAGTTAGTACATTAACTTCATGGGGTCGTAACTTTTGCATATGATCTTTTTTTAGGCGCATGATAGCCTGTTGGAAAGGTCATTTTGAGAACTACGCATTAAACCATAAAAATCTATCTCCATCTACAGTTTGAATATGGTGAGCCAAAAAAACATTGTTTAGGGCCTCAAAACGACCCTCGAAGTACAACAAGATGTGTTGACATGAAAGCATACAAAATAAGGAAGTTGGATTAGGTGTGAGGCCACAAGTATCCACCTGGAAGATTTCTAGGGATTCATACAACCCTGGAAGTGTACACCCACACTTACAAAGAAGTATAGAAGAACATGTTGAACTAAAAACTCACAAGAGGAGCCAGTTGGAACAGGTGGGTGGCCACCAATATCCAACTAGATCAATCCTCCCCCCTTAGGAAGCAATGGTCTCCATTGCATTGAGTTCCTAGGGAAGAGAGAAAAATATTTTTTGAATATGAAGCTTGGTGAGATGCATTTTGTGCTGGAGAAGTTGTGCTTCTTGGCTTGTGGAAGACAGTTACAAACCTATTGTTAAAGGGGTTGAATTTGTTCCATCAACCCGTTGTCTCTAGGTTGGATGGGGAATTTTGTAGTCACCATTGTAGGTGAAGAAACAATATATTCTTTCTCTTCTACAATATGTTTTTGTTGGATAAAAGGTCTTGAGGATGTAGTGGTTACAGTGGTCTTCTGTGCATCCTTTGAATAGACTGTGAAGATGACAAATTTTGCATTATGAGAGATTACCTTGAAACAATAATTTGGTGGAGCAGTAGTCAGAACTACCTCTAACATGCTATAGAGATGACTTCCCAGAGTAATAATGACACTACGAAGTCTAGACGCATAGAAAACATGATGTTTCCACATATATGGTTGGCCCAAAAAAACATCCTAGACATTAAGAGGGGCAACATCACACACTACCTCATCCTTGAAGGGATGGATTCCATAGGACATGCGACACAACTAGCTGACACGATGATATTGTCCCTGGTGAATCCACGCAATGTTGTATGGTTGCGGGTATGGTTTTGTCGACACCCCCAACGGTTTGACAACCTTAGCTTAGATGAGGTTCTTCTGGTTGTCGTTATCAACATTGAAATGCAATGGGGTCCCCTTTCACCCACATATGTCAATGGAAGAGGCGCTCCCCCTCTTTAGTATCTACAGGCTCTTTTGGTTAAATTGTTGTGGTCGTGAAAGTAGTAGTGTGGTCTGCATCGATGATCTATTTATTATCAATATTTTCTAGATCGGATTCTGAATTAGGGTTCGGCTCTATTTCTTTGACCTCATCCAGTAATGACTTTTTCAAGTGACATTCATCGGTGTTGTGCCAGTGGATTTTTTGGAAGTCACACCCCTTCCCAGTGTCATTCTTCGTCTTTCCTTTACCCTTATTGTCCTACGTCTTGGACTAGTTTTCTAGAGGTTGTTGGTTAGCAATGTATTTACCGTGCTTTGGTCGTTGCAGATTTGTAGACCCTAAATCCCATTTGTTTGGGTGCTTAAATTTATGCTTGATTTTGACAGCATATCAATAGACATCTCCCAATAATGAGATATTTAGGAAGTCCATTTCGGTTTTGATGTACCTATGTAGAGCCCCACTTTATTTCAGAGCGAGATGTCGTTGAGAGTCTTCGATACCCAGCTTGGTGAGAAAAGTATGGAATGTATTTGTGAACTATGACACTGTTTGTCTCTTCTCTTGTCATAGTGCGGTCCATCTCATGTACTAGTCTTCTTAGTTATCAACAGGATAGTACTATTCTTTGACCGCATCAACAAAACAATCTCAAGTGGGCTTGACCCCATATATTCCATATTCTTCTGTGGAACGTTGCTCCCAGTAAGTTTCCCACCAATGTTTGACATGGGGGAGAGCCTTGAGGAGTGCGAAGGTGATCTTTTCCATGCCAAAAAAATTTTAAACACAAAAATATCCTTCTAATAGATTTAACCATTTTTCTAGGGCATCTGCATCTATTTGGGAGGCGTTGAACGATGTTTTCAAAATTCTCCATCATTTCATCCCTTTGTCATGTGATAGCTTGCTCAAGAAACAAGTTAATAGAATCTTATTCTTCATTGTTTTTCTTTTCTACCGCCATCGAGGGTTTCTTGTGTGTGCAAGAGTGATTTTCCTTAAGAGAGACAAGCTCGAGACCCAACTGGCTATACTTGGACCTCGTCGGGGACATGCACGAAAAATAATCGATCTGCCTACTATGATACCACTAATATGGATTATTTTTGAAACTAAATGAAAGAACATGAATCGCAATGAAGTACTCATGAAAATTTCCAGAAACAAAGAAATACAACAATACTTGATTTCTATTAATTAGAGAATTGTAAAGAGACTGTAAAAATAAAGAGAGAAAGACTTGCTGGAATGGTGGCAGCTTTATCTCTGAGAAGAGATGTGATAGCTATGCTCATTCGCTAGAAGATAATTACAATGAGGCTTTGAATTTCTTGTTATGATAAAGATGAATTCAAAAACCATAGACATCCAAAAACCTAACCCTAGGAGATGAAACGCCAAAATTCATGGGAGGGCCGTTTGGGTAAGTTAGTACATTAACTTCACAGGGTCGTAACTTTTGCATACGATCTCTGTTTTATCCGTGTGATAGCCTGCTAGAAAGGTATTTTTAAGAACTATGCATTACGTGGTAAAACTTTGACTCTGACAATAGTTTGGCTATGGAGAGCCAAAAACAAAATTTTTAGGGACTGAAAATGACCCTAGAAGTACAACAGGATGTGCTGACATGAAAACATAAAAAATAAGTCATTTGGATCAAGTGGGAGGCCACCAGTATCCACCTGGAAGATGTGTAGGGATTCAGATAGGCCTGGAAGTGTAGAACCCACACTTACAAATAAGTACAAAATAATGTTCTAAACTAAAAAATGACAAGACGAGACACTTGGAACAGGTGGGTAGCCACCAATATCCACCTGGATCAGATGTTTTTTGTTGAATACTCATTGTGGGAGCATAACACTCAGTTATTCTACTGGTGGTTTGAGGGAATATCCATGAACCCCCCCTTCGACCTGCTTTGCGGTGTGCATTATTCCCGTCATAATTCCTCTCCTATGGGAATATGGGTTAGCTTGTAGAGGAAAGGGAGATTATTGGCAAATGGCTTGTTAGTAGGGTAGTCCACTTCTGTCAAGTGGAAAATTTTCATGGGACGCCAAAATTTCGCTTAATATGAGCATTTTTTTGAGCAAGGATATGGGAAATCAAGTGGAGATGTTTGAATTGAGGTATGTTTTGAAGGATTCACTCTCTTAGGGATGTTGCATCGTATGGGAGAAACATTTCATAGTGGCCATGGGTGAGGTAATCCTATTAGGAAATTTTGGTAGTCAATTGGTCACAAACCCTCCTATGAATATCAATGCACATTCTAAAGAGGCCAAGTCCATAGAGTATTTCTTCCATCCATGTCAACCTTTTAATTCTCCTCTCAGGGAACACCACCCCCATGCAGTGGTCGAGGATCCACACCTGGAGAAGGATCATATAAATCTACCCTTTGAGGTTTCAAATGGGGTTGCATACTTGAAATTCAAAATAGAGCATCTGCACCACAAGGTTAATATGTCACTAGATCTTTGTTCCCACTTGGGGAGTCCCTGGAATGTTGAGGAGAAGGCATCCCCATTTGTAGCTAACCCAAAACATCCCATTCCATTGTCATTTCTCCACATGGCCATCCCTCATGGCAAAACATATCCTTTCCTCAATTACTAATGTGTTAGAGCAATCTAGTTGTTGGTTTCAACCTTTTTGGTTTCTTAGTTCAAGTTCCATTTTATTTTTATTGCTTATAGTTATGTTAACAGTTTGCAATATGTCTAGAGTAACAATAGGACACCTACAGTTTTTTCGATCTACCAAGGATGCTTTCATTTTGCAATACTCGTGTGCTTGATTTGGATTCAAATGTTGGAAACCCAAGATTAAGTATATTTTGCACGTAAATTCTCTATTTCTTGGAAACCCAAGAAATAGAGAATTTACGTGCAAAATATANTGTTGGAAACCCAAGATTAAGTATATTTTGCACGTAAATTCTCTATTTCTTGGAAACCCAAGATTAAGAAGGTAATACCCGTTTCTTTCTTACAAAAAAAAGCGGGGGGGGGGAAGTGGGGTGTGGTGGGGGGGAACTCAGGCATCTTCAACAAAAGAAACTCATAAATATGTTTTATATATACCAAACCACTCACATGTGTTGAATTTGACCATAAAGGATATAAAGAATACATAACACAAATGACCCATGGGACATAGTGACACAATGTCCCTAAGAAGTGATATAAAAGAGGTGCATTCCATCATTAAATAATGAATCACATTAGGGTGTATTCCATCATTAAATAATGAATCATCATAATCATTGGGGATTTCTCTTGACTTGATATTAGTCACAACATATTACAATATAATTAGATCTAGGCCATGATTTCCTACCTTTGGTATTTTCCTTATCTGTAAAATTGTTAGTGAAAAAGTTAGAAATTGGTAATTCTTTTACATAAGAGGATTCCACTTGTAGATAATTTCCCTCCTCTTTTTAAAAACATGAAAAAACTATTGATTAGGCTAGGCCTTGAATTTCTATAGTTAGTGGGATGAATATGATATACATAGAGAAGCACACTATGGATCCCTACTCATATGGAAAGGAATTTCTCTGTAAAATTGAACAAGTGGAGGAAAGGACGAATAATTGTGAATCTTTCCTCTCCTCTTCCTAAAAACATGGCCAACCTAGTGATGAGGTCAAGCTATCTTGTATGTCTATGACTAGTGGTATCAATGTGATATATATGGAGAAGAAAAATATAGATCCCTACTCATATTGCAAGGAATGCCTCCAAACAATTGAACAAATAAAACACATGACCTGCATCCATTTCAATATTTTTCAATTGTGCAATGATATACAAGTATAAGTCACATGTATTAAGGAGTTTCCAAACCATCAACATGTAATGTTCCTGACTTGGCTAGTCTAGGAAACATTTCTAATGTGTGTGTAGGATAAAAGGTTTACAACATATAACTGATCATAGACATAATAAATGTGACAAAGGATTGCAAAGTTTGTATTATGATATCTCTGTGGATTACAAAATGGCCGAATGCGGCTGAAGAAACTCACAATACTCTACTAGATCAATAGACAAAGGATCTTAGTCGGAATACAAATAAGCAACTCTGGCTGAATAAAATAACAACACTTGGCTAGATCAAAAGACAAAAGGATCTTAGCCTAAATACAAATAAGTAACTAAAAGATAATACATGGAGATGATGAATCTGGACACCGGATGGATACCCTTGGGGAATGCACCCCTCTTCTTCTGGAAAAATGCGTCCTAGTGATTCCACCATCGAAATTGGATGAGATATGTCTCAAAGAGACCACCTTGGTCTACTGGGAAATGGGTCAGAAGGGTTTCTCTGAATCTGGTCTGATGCTCGCTTTGGAACCCCAAATGTGCCCGCCAAAAGTGTCACACGTCCAAGTCTGGAAAATGTGTCCCAGTTGATTCCTCCATCATAATTTGATGAGGAACTAGGAAAAAGATGCACCTTTCCCTCCTCTCAAATGGGTCGGAGGGAAATCTTGGAATTCTCCCTGGATGGGATAAGTCGACTAAAACCCTCTTAGAAGCTATGCCCTCACTCTGGATGAATGCACCCTTGTTGCTGGACACTGTATAACTGCTACTAAAGAATGATGGAAGACCTAAATGATCTTCCTGGTGACTAGGGTGTGTCTTTCAACACTAAAATCAACCAACTGGTGTCTTCCTCCTAGAATACACTCAACTATCTCTCCTGAGATGCACCTCTTCTCCTCAATGACAAGTCATAATCTGCATAATGATGAATTATGTTGCTGACCCTTCCTTTATAACTTTCCAAAACCCTAAATCCCTACTGAAACCCTAATTCACTGTTGACTTCCAAAACCCTAAATCACTGCTGAAACCCTAATTCAGTGTTCACTTCTTCCCTCCAAGTGACTTTTACTTTATTTTATTACTCCATGATTAAATCACTTAATTAATTAATTAATTGACCATTTTACCTCTAAAAACTGATTTATGCATCCTTATGGCTTCTCCAGCCACTAAAAGTCACTTCTCACCATCTTATCCTATAGTGATCTTCTTCCCAATTCTGATGAGCTATCACACTAAGAGGTTTCTCCAAGTAATATGCCCATTATGACCTTCTTAGTGAATTTAATTAAGATATGACCCATAATAACTCAAAATTACAGAAATCATCGGAATGCAACGAAACCAAATCCAAGCTGTGTGGAATGGATCCTGATGATGAAAAATGCAAGTCGGTCCCACATAAACCCCTCAGTATCTCCCGAACTCTATGTCACCCCTATCTGGCTACTCGAGTAGGCATAACACTCTGAAATGTTGTGATGTTACAATGTCCCAAAATGGGGACATTACAGTCCTCCCTGCCGGAAGATTGCTTGTCCTCAAGCAATAACTGAATCCAAGTACATATGATACCAAGGTCCCATATCCACCTATGTGACACAAGGTAGACTCCCCTCAAGATGTGGTCTCTCCAAGTTCTCACCACGCATGACACCCACATGCTCCTGATGAGTAAAATGATCAATGGCCAAAGAATATCAGTCAACTCCCCAAGCAACCACTCAACTCCATCAAATGTTGAACTACCAAGAATTCCAATCCCCGGATCCCATATGAAAATATGAACTGCAATTCCTTGTGAGATATAATCCTATAACATATCACTACCATGAGTCTCCTGCAAATAACACATGGTCTCAAATCGAAATGAGTCTGTCTACCAAACCATACCAAACCCAACACGACCCCCACTGATTGAACATGTTGTTGCCATAGTGAGGTACTACAAGACCTCAACGAATCACCAACCAGTGATGTGCTCTCCCCAATACTGAAACTCAATGGAAAATCAAAGGGACTTCCCTCTGCAAAGGTCCACTTGTCTCCACTAGTCAATGAAATGCCCAACCCTGTAATCCCAGGGTCCCATGCTAGTCTCTGATAGGGACCATCATGCTGATGCTGCTCTACTCTGATCATGACTGTCTGATCAAAGTATCCATTCTGGATCCTCATAAGATGAAATAAACTATTGACCAAATGGGCTCCTGGATCCCATGTCAAATTTGGAAGTTCATCACTTCCAATCCCCACTAACTATTGATGTGCCCTACTGGTAACTGTCGAAATCACTCCACCCTCATCCCAATGAGAGTCTGAAAATGTAGCAACCTCTGAGATATCCTATGTCCCATGGCCTAGTATACTCTCCATCATAGCCAAGGCCTCAATTGTCTGTCCCTGATGATCCACCCCTATCTTGATGTATGCAATCAAGACACTCCTGTTAGGTGGTCTCGACCTACCAACTCTCCATGCCCCCTACCACTATCTAGCTCCCCCTGTGATGCTATAAATGATGAAAGTATCAATAAAGGCCATCATAAATATCCACAACCAACTGTAATACTGGAAAGTAGCATATGCTTTGGTCAATCCAAAGTCTTAACCAAAATCTCGTCCATCGGCACCCATGGTAAATAATCACCTACACTCATCACTGAACACCAACTATCGGGTACAATAGTAGGTATCTCTACCAACTATGGGTCAATCATTCTCCATCCATAATCACTCTTGCAACTTCTTCTATGGTGAAGGTGATCTCCCAGATATTTATACTGCTGCAAGGGAGAGGAATCTCCATTCTCTACTGAGTACATATCCTCCCTGCCATCCAGTGCGTCCCCCTGAATCCCACTGTACACCTCTATATGTCTCTTTGAACTACCACTCATCATTGTGTGCCGCTGCATACTCATGTGATCTCCTGTATACACCTGTAACATCATGGATCTTGGGTGTACTACGGGGTCATGTTCTACATGAAGGTCAACTAATCCTGGAACATAAATGGAAGTGTCCTCACTGACTCTCAATTGTCTTGCCAAGTGTCATGACTCCTGGTCACAATCCTGCTGAGGTGCTACCTCATGCCTCTCACTGCTAGTGTCAATAATGGAATCCCCAACAACACACTCCTCAAAATATAAGGCATTGAATTGCCCACTGTCCCATGTGCTATTGAGTCCTCCTGCATGCCATTGCATGCCATCACCAGCTGCAACTCCTATCTCAATCACACCATATCCTCTATGGGTAGTTGTATCCTCCTGTGAACTCACCCTACTAATATCATCTGCACCTGGATCCCATATAGATGTGTCCAGGCACGTGCTATGGTCATTCTCGCCAATAAGGAGTGCATCCTCATTACTGTAGATCGATCCTGGGAGTAAGTGTGCCAACAAGCTGTCAGTCTCCACAACCTGGTGCATCAATGGAATCTCCAAGAGAGGATATTTACTCTCCTCATACTGATAGGTATGTGTAATGTCAACTATCTCCAAGCCATACCTCTCCTCCTGGGTCTGCAAATCCATATGTTCCTTGTGTACAATCCCCACGCAAGGCTCCTCTACCATATAAGAAATGCCACTGATATACTCATGTGTTGTGGCTAGCATAGGTGACTGAGAAGATGAAAAATGTGGCTCACTCATCATAGAAAGGTCGTCATGCTCCATACATGACTTCCTGGAAGCCATGTCTATACCCACCAGTAGTTCATCCAACCTCCTAATCTCATCATGTCTAAGTGCCAACACATATGAATCCTCACAAGTGTCACCACTATGTTGAAGTGTTGAATCCTCAACATTACCTGATGGGGAGGATGAAGGATATGCGCTATCATCCTATCCATACAACTGTCCCTGAAATGTGCAAGAG
>JASDQU011378016.1:2003-24069 GCA_032191745.1 Picea mariana | reverse complement strand
ATGTGATCCTTGCTTCTGACCTCGTTGTTAGACGTAAAGCAAGATGAGTTATGCTTCTGACCTAGTTGTTAGATGTAAAGCATAACACCATTGATTCCTTGCTTCTGACCTAGTTGTTAGACGTAAAGCAAGATGATTCCTCGCTTTTGACCTCGTTGTTATATGTAAAGCGAGATGTTGATGTGTTCCTTGCTTCTGAGCTTGTTGTTAGACTTAAAGCGAGATGTTGATGGGTTCCTTGCTTCTGACCTCATTGTTAGACGTAAAGAAAGATGAGTCATGCTTCTGACCTAGTTGTTAGACGTAAAGCATGACGTTGTGATTCCTCGCTTCTGACCCAGTTGTTAGACATAAAGTGAGATAATGATATTACTTGCTTTTGACCTAGTTGTTAGACGTAAAGCAAGATGTGACTGACACTGAGCTACCACCTTAACCGCTGTGACATTGAGCTAGTGTAGTACTGTGATGTCCCAGCCTAGTGCTGTGATGAGGTATCATTTTTACTGATACATATTTGATGCAGATGATGATAGCATTCCTTCGAGAATGATGATGCTGCTAATGAAGAAAACTTTCGATGACTCGTAAATGTGCTAGACAATGTTTCAAGATGATATTGACGATACTGTCCTCCAGATGCCACTGATGATGCAGACCTCTCTCGCTTGATGCTGATAAAGAATACCCTTCTTGTTAAGGGGGAGTGTTGAAATAATGTAACTGTGAAGAACATTCTTATTATTATTTTGTTATTGGATTAAATCCCCATTGCGGATTAATCATGTCATTATTATTATTATTGTTATTGGATTAATCCCCATTGAGGATTAATCATGTCGGTAATTGTATAAGGACCAAATCCCCTTTTGCGGATTGGTCATCGGACAATTAAAAAGTGCAGAATAAGAAGTTCGCCCCAGCAGTTATAATGGAAGACCCAGAATTAATTAAAGGTGGGTTTACCCACCCAGCGTGAGAGGTTGGCCCTGCCAGTTGTGACCTTTCACACGTGCCAGTCTGATATAAATAAGAGGCTAGTGCCTCACTTCAAACACACAAATCACTTGCTCATTCTCTTATGAGGCAAGCTGCAATTACCAGTTGGAGAGAGGACAAGAAGGGTGGCACATCTCTTGGGGAGGACTTTTTGTATTAGTTTGAGTTGTCTCTTGAACATTGTATAAGCTATTTATGATAAGGAAGTTTTTGCTGGGTTTTCTTCCCCTAGAGAGTTTCCCAGGATAAATGCTATGTCTCTTGTGAATGTGTATTTCTCAGTAATCTTGTTCTTATTATGCTCTTATCTATTGAAATGCAAAGAACTATAATAATGGCATAGACATTAACATCCAAGAGGGACACCTGGAAACCACGTCACTCGACACATAGGCTCCCACATGATCTTGTCGTTAATACTCGTATCCCCACGATCGAACAGTCGTGAGGAATCTTTAGATCCACAGTCCACATCAACTTCGGGACTTCGGGGGTTTTGGTGTTACCAAACCTCCGTCCTCCCGAAGTGGTCAATGTCGGGCTAACTATAACGTAGATTCGATGATCAGAATAGTTCCCGGGCATATACAGATGTATGACCTGGATTTACTTCGGGACTTCAGGGGATTCACCTCCTGTGCAACAAATATGCTCAATTTGTCAGATTCGCAAAGTCCTAAGGGCTTGAAGATTTAACACTCATTTTCCTTTTCTAGATCCGATGATCGTGAAGAAATTCGGCTCCTCCCGAACTAATCTCATCCATTCGTCTTTCAAACGAAAGGATCTCTCCTTTAAGGGCTTGAAACTCACTATTCTACCTAAGTTATGTCAGCTCCTTAAATACTTAAGTATTTTGTGCTAATTCTCCTGAACTTAATGCTTAGAGAAATCCTCCGCACATCTCTTATGCTCATCTATCAACTCTAGAACTTACGGGGGGGGTTCTCAATCTATGCCTGCCTCATAGAGGATCTGTGCACACATGCACTACCTCTCCTGAGCTTGACTGACCCCTTCCTTCAGAACAACTGGGAGTTTCGACATGCACATGTGAGGTTGTGCCCAAATTCAACAATTCACAGTTCATTTATTTTAACTTGAGCCACCATAGGGCTCATTCATTTACGTGTACAGGCTAGATAATTTCTTATTTTTTTAATTACACAATTAGGCAGAATTGAAGGGATACAGTATAACCATTAAGCAAACATATCCATCCCAGCAACATTCATAGAATATCCAACCTTAATTCACAGTTACCACTTAAACACACAAGATATAAGATTACTTATCTATTGCAGGTGGTGGCCAACTCACTAACTGTGGTTGTTCGTCGTTCCACCCAACCATAGGCTTAGAGGCATTCATTCTTAGCACTCTGTCCACCCCCGTGCCAAGCCATGATATCACCAGGGAATTTATGCCAATTCTCATTGATCCTTTCTCTTTTGCATCTTTTGTGAGGTTTATCTGATGCTTCCTTAGCATCAAGCTCACGGCCTTCTTCTCAGGTCTCGTTCTCTGCATACTCTCAAATATCTCCCTCTTTGTCACGACCTCGACGAGGTTTATCAGATGTTTTCTCCGCATCAATCTCATGGCCTTCGGCTCGTTCTCTTCTACTCCCATGTTCCTCGCATTCTCCACTCTTCTCTTCATATCCTCTTGTGTGCCTTGCACACACATCCCTCCTATCATGTTCCTTCTGTTAGAAGGAAACCCCGGGTTCGTTCCGGGTCTGCAGAACCCTGTGGTACTTTTGGATGACCTTCTGCAACTAGACCATGCTTTCATTCATGGGGGTGGTTGAGGGTTCAACCACCAGTCTTTTTCTTATTAACTGTTCTTTTATCGTGTTCACATTATTTCCTCTAGTGATATCATGGATAGTACTTTCAAGGCTTCACCCCCACAGTTAGTTATTTGGAAATTAAACAATAATACATTTACACTGTTCTCATTCCACATCATGGTAATCCTAATTAATGATTAATTACAAGTTGGGGGAAACAAGGGTGTTACAATTCCCTCCCCCTTAAAAGGAACATCGTCCTCGTTGTTCTTTCTCAGCAACACCTGTCATTCCTTTCTCATTCAACCACTTCATAAGTCTTGACCTTCTTTCTCGGTCAGGTCATTTTTCAGACTCTTAATCTTCGTCACCTGCCTTCAATAATTCTTGGACAACAAGCAAATTAATCATAGTCTCATGTGAAAACATTTTACTGTTGCATAAAATTTATAGGAAAATTTCATAATCTAGCACAATACTTATCTGCACAGTTTGTGGATTTGTATCCACATGGTTGTCTTGTTATCGAGGCTCAATATATATATTTTTTTGACATACCCATTGTGTGCATGATCCCAATCAATAGTTTACAAGAACTATCAGAGTCTCCTCTTCCTTGTGGTCACTCACCCTCTAGGCCCAGGCTCATGCATCCCCTTCTCTGTTATACAGTTCTTCAGGTGATCCACCTTGCCTTGCCAAGGTTTATCGCACAAGAAGAATCCTAGAGACTTTATCGAGCCTTACAGTCGAGGCGTCCCTCAGACTTGCTCTGCCAAGGCGTCCCTTTGGCTGGTGTTACCTCAACACAACATATTCTAGGTGATCATGGCTTACCACGGGGTTCTCATGCCTCAACAATAACCATTTTTCATGCTTTTCGGCTTGACGACATTCATTTGTCCTTTCTGGACATATCTTTTCTTCTCACCTGTATCATAGGTATACAAAAATTCATGAGACATCATCATAAATTCTAAATTCAGAATTTTCTTGTAAATTTGTCACCCACATATTTCCAAATTCCACAATTTGTTTTCAGATCTGTTTCGCATGGAACTCGATCCACCAATTATGGGACATTCCTTCCCATAGCAGTTTGGCTCAGCAGGAAATTTTGGTCTTCCTTATGGGCTTACAACACTTCCATATCCAAGACCCATTTGCTTCTTGCACTTTCAACTTCAATTAGCCAAACAAATTGTTAGTTTCCCATGCACATATATTTTCACTGCACCTTTATAACGTCATCACAAACAATTTTTAAATTATGCATGCTAACAATCAAATCACTTTTATCTATTCAATGATACAAAGAAAAAGGAAATTCCATTCCTTACACATGCATCAGTTCAGTATATCAACTTTTCAAAATGAAATTCAGATATCAATTGACTTTAATGAATGTGCCAACATTCGTGGCCACATTCATACCCAATGCACCCTTCCATCGATTTCAGATTATCTCTTTTCAGGTTAGTCACTCCTGCCAAGGTGTGTTTGAATTCAACCAACTTATTACCATATGGATTCTTTGTCCATATTTATTATTTTAGCAGAACCATATTTTCTTCTTGGAATCTATCACAACCCTAAAATCGTCATTCATGAAACTCCAGGTTTCACATGAATTCCTTTAAACATTCCTTTGAAATTCATATAATGCACGCAAAATTTTCGGAAGGTCCTCCTTTCATGCAAACATGCATTTCCTTGAGAAATTCCATGCAATGTGCTAGCTATGAGCACTTTTATTCCCTTAGAACTAGTCCTCGCGACCACATTCTAATGCAGAGTGTTAAACTCTATCTTCCTTGATTGGCCCGGAGGAACTTTGTTTTCTCTCCATGCTACCGAGAGTTGTGACCTCAACTCTATTATTTTAAGGTGTTATCATTTCGGCTCCCATGTCTAGGTGCTATGATCCTGGCTAAACCCCTTGTCTAAAAATCAACGATGTAGATCCATTTTCCCCCATATCCAACGACTGCAAGGGATTGCGGAACCTCAACTAGCTCGCGGTTTAATTTTCCTTCTGATATCCACAATGAATACAGGTCGTTCGATCTACGATTGGATCCCAAACTCAAAACAATCCTATATTGAATTTAAATTACAAGTACAGGTCTCGACGTTAACCCGTGTACATATGCAATCTCCACAATGATCGTGAACCGTCGATCTTATACATCGATTGATTTTAACCACACGATCTCCAGATAATAATAATTCTAACAAAGAAGTGTTTGACTGAGAATTTATTTCGATACAGAGCTTCGATGTGCTAAACTCAACCACAGAACCCAATCACAGTATGAGTTTTATGTGACATTAATGCGTGGGTTCCTTGCGGGTTCTCCCACTGATCATTCACAGATCGACAGTTCACAACGATTGCAGAACCCCAATATGCTCGCTCTTTATCGGAGAGTTCAATCTCCACAATATGAAAAGTGCTCGCCCGACTCTTTTAATCGTGGTCGTTGGTTATCCACCCCGACGATATCAATGACGTTGGTTGATTGCGGGACATGAACTAGCATGTCTATAAATTTATCCTTCCTGCTCCGCAATGATTCCAAACCATTGATCTCTGTTCACAGATTGACGGTTCTCAGTGATTGTGGGGCCCAATATGGAAAGTGTTCACCCGAATCTGTCTAATCGTGGTCGTTGATTCTCCACCTCAACGAGATCAACGACGTTGGTTGATTGTGGGCCCTGAACTAGCACGTCCATTAATTTCACCTTCGACCTCCGAAATGATCCCTGACTGTCGATCTAATCGAATGACTGGTGTTTGATCTGTTAACTCCAGTGGATAGTGAATTCGATTTGACGACTGCGATCGATCTTCCCTCTTATGAGCATCTCACATTCATATCCTCTGTCAGGTTCTTGAGTATCTTGATTCAATAAGGTTTTTCTTCCTGAATCATACTCTACTTGGGTATCCGAGGCATACAACTGCTCTTTCAAAAAATTACGTGCATAATGTTAAGACAATAAAACATTTCTAGACAAGTCCTAGCACATCTTTATGCACTTCATCACATTATCCTTAATGTTTTCATGAGTGCAACATAAACAAGTTTCGATTGTTTCTACAACAATACCACCATCGTAACTAGGTGCCAAATCATTTGCTTTCATCAACGTACCGACTCTCTCATCCCAGAGGAAACATAATACTCAACAAGAAAAGAATTGAGGGCTCTCCCCTTCTTCCAATTATTTCTACACCGCCTGGAACTTTTCAGCTCAACTGAGTTATCTCAAAGGCCTCACTGCCTTTTCTAAACATGGCTTCAACCAATCCTATTCAATCAAACACACTCATTTGTTTATTCATTAGTCTTCTATTCATTACATGATGCTTTCAAAATGTAATCCATGATATATATAAGCTTGTAGCTCACTGCTTACTTCTCAATAGTTATTAAGGTTGTGACTCTGACCTCTTGACGAAGTTTTCACACAGTTCTTCCACATTAACTCCCTCAGCATGCAACTTCCTTATTACACATCCATCACTATCTATGATGGCCTCAACCTTGAGTTAGATTTAGTTGTTTACCGAATATTCCATAAGGATATAAACATGCATCTTTGTCATGCACATAAATTATGTATCCATACATATTCTGGTTTTGTTAACTTACATCCACGATGTACTTAACCATATGTATAATCAAAAGTTCATGTGTAGCTTCCATGGGTATATTTCACAGCCTACATACATCTCTATTCTAAAATTAGTCAACTCATGATTGTTCAAAATCATTCTCATGTGATCCTTGAGGCATAATCATTTGCATCTTATCCTGACAACAAACCATCCTTTCTCATTTACACGACATCCACATGGAATTTGAATCAGACATAGTCATAACTATGTTCCCTTTTTATACGATAACAACTAGCAAGAAAACACCCTTGCCTCAACCTCCCTAGGACATTACCCAACTTATAAATACAATATGGGCAATTATAGCCATGCCCAAGGTAACAAAATCAACCAAACTAGCTTCCAACTATATCTATATGGCTACCATCCACCACTGGATGTCAATCTGACCCATTGGGCTTCTAGAAGTGCCCCAACACTTCCTTTACCACATACAAGATCAACATTTAGTCAACCATTTTATCTTATTTTTGACAATTTACTGTCTAATACCATCTGGACTATTCTCTTAGAGCCCAAATGCAATATCGAATTATGTTACTTACTAAGTGTCCTGGTTCAGAAATCCAGAGTATCTTTAGGTCAAGATCGGTCTTGACCATTGCACCTAGAATTCTTCATTTTGTTCAGCAACAACCAGGGACAAAGGCCACTCTCCTCCTCCCATAAGAACTCTGGCAGATTAGTTTCATATCCACCAAGCAAGGGAGGCTGCTGTGATTTCTCACTCAATCACTCTATATTTCTACAGCTTTGTTTATCAGCTTGAATAGAAAAACCTTGTCCAACAATACCTGTACCCGAAAACAAAATTCATTTCTCAGTCCACTTGAAATTTGAGAGATGCTCATGCTCTCCCTTTTCAGGGAATGGTCACTGGACTCATTCCTCTAATCATGAGGGGTTATACACCTATACTAAGTTTAACCATTCATTAAAGCAATAATCTTTACTGCTACGGATCCTTTCCATCCGTTCACATTGCTATTTTAGTTTAAATATTAGTGTTCTTGAGCATAATCCCATTCATGTAGGATCGACTATCATTTCCCAAGAAATGTTAGGCTCCCTTCGTCACAGACTAGCATGATTCAATATCGTTGGGGTAAAATCCCAACTGTATTTTAAATATGCATCCTTATACTCAAGGACTTATGTAGATGATTTATGTTTGGCGGTAATATTCTCCACAGGCTCATCTTAGCCTTGGTAACCGAATCTTATGACTGTACAACAACGTGTACAATTACACACTGAAGTCGACTTCTTTATTTGGGAACATTAGCAACATACAATGCCAATTTCCAAAACATCTATCAACAGTAAAGGATCTCATTCCTCTCTTCAGTAGAGGTTTTCTATGCCTCTTAGAAATGCAGTAAGATAGGGTGTTACCCCTTAAATTCCTCCAGAAATAATTTCATACGACTCGTGCATGAGCCCAAGCAGGCCAAGTGTTGTTTTCGTGCTCTGATACCAATTTGTAACACACCCATGGCGGGGGAGTCAAAATTCCACTCTTCTTAGGAGAATCAAAACCCCCATTTGAGTTTTCTATCCCATTCTTCTCTTTCATAGATTTCCAGCCACGGTCTCCATGCTCCAAACCGAGCTCAGAGCTGACAGGTAGCCTCTACCAAGTTCTTCAGGTTCTTCCATCCATCTATACTCACATATGACCGCGCGCTATGACTAGATGCCAATATAATAGGCGCCAAGACAACCACCGTGCGAATCCTCCGGAGTGGCAAATATATGAAGTTCACAATCCGATGTCATGTGTCCTCATATATTTTGATGACACAGATTGACTTCGGGAATTCGGTGTTCGAGAGTTTCGAACGCTCCTAAGGATTTTCTCCCCGAATTACTACGTACCTGGAGTTACAGATCGAGCGCCACACATCCCTTGTGATCGATGGTTATAATCTGCTTCGAGACTTTGGCGTTCGGGAGTTTTGAAAACTCCATTGCCTTTTTCCTCCGAAGTACTCCGTACTCGGAGTTACAGATCGAGCGCCACATGTCTCCCCCAATAAATGACTATGATCTACTTCGGGACTTCGACGTTCGGGAGTTTTGAACACTCCAATGCCTTCCTCTTATGAAGTACTACGTACCCGGAGTTACAGATCAAGCGCCAGGCATCTTTCCCGATCAACGATTGTGATCTACTTCAGAACTTCGACGTTTGAGAGTTTTGAACACTCCAACGCCTTTATCCTCTGAAGTACTTCATACCCCGAGTTACATATCGAGTGCCACACGTCTTTCCCGATCAACGACTATGATCTACTTCGAGACTTCGATGTTTGGGAGTTATTAACTCGTGTGACCCCACTTTCCTCTGAAGTGGCTATCTTCCAAAATGGAAGATCTGTTGACACTTGTCCTCAGATGTCAGACAACTCATATGAACTCTAGCTCTCCGGCCTTCAGAATTTCTTGTCCAACACATCCCCTTTTATCCTGGAGTGACTTCCTCTAAAATGGCAGATATTCTACCACACGTCCCTTCCAATGGATGACTGGGATGACTTCGAGACTCCGATCTTCAGAAATCCCTGTGTCTTCACACTTCGGTCCTCTCGGAGTGACTTCTGTCTGGAGTGTAGGATCTGACGATACCTGTCCCTTTGGCTTGAACGACTTAGATCTACTTCGTCTCTTCGGGAGTTTTGAGACACAAGCTCCTCTTTCCTCCCAGATTCGGTCAGAACACAGCCTCAATCTGACGGTTCGAGGGTATCTACGCGACCCCATATATCTATGGCTCGTAACTTCCGTTTAAGGGTCCCTTGGGTCCGAGTGTGTGCCACTCCAAGAGGGACACCTGGAAACCCCGTCAGTCGACACATGGGCTCCCACATGATATCGTCGTTAATACTCATGTCCCCATGATCGAACGGTCACGAGGGATCTTGAAGGATCCATAGATCCACGGTCCACATCAACTTTGGGACTTCGAGACTTTGGGGGTTTTGGTGTTACCAAACCTCTGTCCTCTCGAAGTGGTCAACGTTGGGATAACTATAACGTAGATCTGATGGTCGTAATAGTTCTCTAGCATCTACATATCTATGAACCAAATTTACTTCGGGACTTCGGGGGATTCACCTCATGTGCAACGAATATGCTCAATTTTTCGGACTCACAAAGTCCTAAGGGCTCAAAGGGTTAACGCCCGTGTTCCTTCTCTAGATCCGAGGATCATGAAGAACTTTGGCTCCTGCTAAACTAATCTCATCCATTCGTCTTTGAAATGAAAGGATCTCTCCTTTAGGGGATTGAAACTCACTATTCTACCTGAGTTCGGTCAGCTCCTTAAATACTTAAGTATTTTACACTAATTCTCCTGAACTTAACGCTTAGAGAAATCCTCCGCACATCTCTTATGCTCATCTATCAAATCTATAACTTGGGGGGGAGGGGTTCTCGATCTATGCCTACCTTATAGAGGCTCTGTGCACACATGCACTACCTCTCCTGAGCTTGAACGACCCCTTCCGTCAGAACGACTGGGAGTTTCGGCATGCACATGTGAGGTTATTCCCAAATTCAACAATTCACATTTCATTTATTTTAACTTGAGCCACCACAGGGCTCAGTCATTTACGTGTACAGGCCAAAGAATTTCTCATTTTCTTAATTACACAATTAGGCAGAATTGAAGGGATACAGTATAACCATTAAGCAAACATATCCATCCTTGCAACATTCATAGAATATCCACCCTTAATTCATAGTTACCACTTAAACACACATGATATAAGATTACTTATCTATTATAGGTGGAGGCCAACTAAATGACTATGGGTGTTCATCCTTCCACCCAACCATAGGCTCAGAGGCATTCATTCTTAACACTCTGGCCACCCCTATGCCAATCCATGATATCACTAGGGAATTTATGCCAATTCTCATCGATCCTTTCTCTTTCACATCTTCTATGAGGGTTATTAGATGCTTCCTTAGCATCAAGCTTGCAACCTTCTCCTCAGGTCTCGTTCTCTGCACAATCTCAAAGATCTCCCTTTTTGTCACGGCCTCAACGAGGTTTATCAGATGTTTTCTCTGCATCAAGCTCATGGTCTTCGACTCGTTCTCGGCTATCCCCCTATTCCTCGCATTCTCCACTCTTCTCTTCATATCATCTTGCATGCCTTGCACACACATCCCTCGTATCATGTTCCTTCTGTCATAAGGAAATCTCGGGTCCGTTTTGGGTCTACAGGACCCTATGGTACTTCGGGCTGACCTTCTACAACTAGACCATGCTTCCATTCACGGGGGTGGTTGAGGGTTCAACCACCGATCCTTTTCTTATTAACTGTTCTTTTATCGTGTTCACATTATTTCCTCTAGTGATATCACGGCTAGTACTTTCAAGGCTTCACCCCCACAGTCAGTTATTTGGAAATTAAACAATAATACATTTACAATGTTCCCATGTCACAACATGGTAATCCTAATTAATGATTAATTACAAGCTGGGGGAAACATGGGTGTTACAAAAGGGAGGGATAATAGGAATTAAGGGGTCCAACTGAGGGCTTGATAATCCCGATCCAAAAGAAAAGAAGAATCTAAGAAGCCCCTTGTTTTCATAAGATTGTTTTGTCCCACTAGAAGAAAAAACATTTGAATATGAAATATGAGCACAGGGGAGAGAAAAATTTGTACTCGGATGTTCCTTTGTGGGTGCAGTGGAAGGTTGAGGTTGAACACTTTCTCGAAGAGGGGGAACCTCTGCCTTGAAAGGGGAGGAGTGTCGCTCTGAAGGGCCGCCTTTTTGATCAGGTGGAGAATATTTTTTGCTTGCATTTGTGCCTCCTGAAATCCTTCAAACCTATCAAAATACATTCTCTGCTTTTGAACAATCCCTTGTAATGTGGCCACAAATTGGTAGCACTCACACTTAAAAGGGATGACTTCATAACTGAGGTTCTAATTTATGGAGTTTCCATTAAAGAAAAATGAGATTTTTTCTGCTAAACCATTTGAAAGTTTGAGTCCCACTAGGATTTTGGCCATGCCCATGTATCCAAAAGAGATAAAAGAGAGATCGACTTCATAAAAGAATCTAATGGAGTCCCATATTCTATGAACACCTCATTCGACCAGAAAATTAGGGGCAGTCCCAGGAGACGAATCCAGACTGGGGTGATCTCAAGTCGTTCCATGGTTGGATAAAATTCAATCGACTATCACTTTAAGAAAATGGCTTGTGCATCGAAGGACCAACGACCAAAGAGGATTATATTAGATTCAAATGCCAAGTGAAAGGTCCAAGCCATCCAAATCTTCGCAAAAACCAAGATTTTCGGTTCATACCCTAGAACGGGAGAAAAAGTGTGAGAGGACCAACGACGAAGAGTGTTTGCAGACAAAAGTTTGATGGAAAAGTGACCCACGAGGGTTTCTTATTGCATGTTGGCTATGTCATTTAGATGGATATCTACTCCAAGAACTATTCTACTATCTCCAACCTTCCTCTTTAGACATATTTTGGGCTTCTTTCGAATTTCCATGTTAGTAGATCCAGGTGTATAGGTTGTTGGAGATGGAGATCTCAGGAGTTGTCCGTGGAGTAATTCTTCAGAGAAGAAGCTACTAATGAAACCATTTTTCGGATTGGAGATATGTGCCAAAAAATGAGCAGATTCAGGTGGTAGGTAGTGAGGATCCTCGACATCATGAGGGAAAGTTGAGGAAGTTGATTTTTTAGCCACGAGTGAGAAAGGGACAGGTCTATCTGAATCTGCACAAGTTTGAGATGGGAGATGGGATTGAAAATCACATGAGGTCAAGGTGGGAATTGTCCCATAACTATGAGTAGAAGAAGTGGAACTCGATCACAAAGCAGGGGAGGGAACATAACCAAAGGATGTCGATGTGGAAGAGAATGTGGTGTGAGATGGGAAGGCCTCCGCAGAGCGAGCATCATAAACCATGGCGATGAATGTGACTGGAGAGGACCAAATATTGATACCATGAGGTAGGTATTCTAAAATATCCAACAACTCCTTTTCTTCATCATGTGAAGTTTTCACAGTGAACCTAGCTAGTAGAAAATGAACACACAAAGCTTGCGAGAGAGAAGAGAAGAGAGTAGAATAAATAATTTTATTAATTGTATTCCACACACAAATAGTGAATAATTTACAATAGATATAGGCTACATGAGTAACTAATGCGTCATTGTAGTGATCTAGAGAGATGTGAGGACTCACTAACAGACTCTAGAGTGAACTGCCACCTAGTCCTAGGTAACTAGCCACGTGGTAATTATTTAACTGACTAATCACTAGTGGAGTGAGGAGAGAATCATACTTGCACATGTGTGGTGTCTTCTTGGTGATGATCCCAAGGTAAGTGCACACTGATGGTGATTATATAGAGGTATGCATGCAACACTTGGTGTTAATACTGAGGTTTTCGTGCAAGACTCCACTCCACTAGTCTAACTGAATCAAGACTGAAGAGGATGTGGCACCCTCATTTAGGGGAGAATATTCTCATCTAGGAGAGAATATCTCTAACAAGGGGCACCTTCAACATAGACTAGTCAACCTAGGAAAATAAATATTAGGTGAGTGTGTAATATCTCCAACACCCCCCCTGAACACTACTAGGGTGTAAATGATTAATGAGTCCCGAAAACCAAGTTCATTTTAGGTACCCATTGTAAAATTCATCTAAGAATAAAAACACTAAAAAAATAGAGAAAAAATGAAAATCCTCATGGGAGCCCCCTCCCCCTTCAAAGTACAATGCATCAAAAAAGAAGGAAGAAAGGCAGCTGCTAAGAAACCATGTCCTTCACTCCAAGAATATCGCGCAGAAGGTGAAACTTTTGCTTAGTAATGTCTTGGTGAAGATGTCTTTGGTCTATTCAGTGGATGGACAGTACTGCAAATCAATGATCCCGTCATGTACCAACTCTCTGATGTAATGCATATGGATCTCAATGTGTTTGGTCCGTTGTCACTGCAATGGGTCTCTACAAAACTTGAGAGAGTTATTATTCTCACACCAAATGAAATTCGAACAACGAAACTGGATGCCAAGCTCACTGAGGAAGTTCTGAAGCCAAAGTGCCTGAATAGTGACGTTGACCGCTCCTTTGTACTCGACCTTTGTCAAAAATAGAGCAATAGCTAACTAATTTTCGCTCAACCAACAGATGGGACCGGAACCCAAACTAAGCATGCACCCAAAAGTGGACTTGTAATCTGTGTTATTTTTATCCCAATCAAAATTGGTGAAGCCCATGAGATCCAATGCACAACCTGTTTCATATTGGATCCCATAACTTGTGATTCCCTGGACATATTTGAGGATGCGCTTGGCAACCTTCTAGTGTAGTTCATGCGACTTCTGCATGTACCTGGAAACTTCACCTATTGCATATGAGAGATATGGTCATGTGTGAGTGAGGTATAGAAGGCTCCCCACAAGCTGTCAATACAAGATGTTTTCCACCAATGGTGTATCTCCGCCATCCTCAAGATGCACCCCAGACAGAAAGGGTGTGGTTTTCGATTTGCAGACGGTCATGTGGAATCTAACCAAGAGATCCTTGACATACTTTGTCTGAGATAGCTTGATGCATGAAGCATCCTGACTGATCTTGAGACCAAGGAAATAGTGTAATGGACCCATGTCCATCATAGAGAACATGTCGTGCATAATGTCTTTGACCGCAACAATTGTTGAGACCGAATTGCCTATGATCAAGAGGTCATCAACATAAAGAACTAAGATCAATAAGGAGTCTTCTTGAGGCCGTAGATGGACTTCTTCAGTCGACATACTAAGGATGAGTTCTAAATGAACCCTTGCAGTTGTTCCATGTAAATCTCATTTGATATATCCCCGTGAAGAAAAACATTCTTCACGTCCATTTGGTAAACTTCCCACCCCTTGGTTGTTGCAATGGTAAGGGCCAATCAGATGGATTCCATCTTTGCTATGGGAGAAAAGGTCTCATCATAGTCTATCCCATGGATATGTTGAAAACCTTTGGCATCCAGTCTTGCCTTATACCTGCTCACCTGTCTTCCTACTTCCTTCTTGTTCTTGTAGACCCATCTGCATCTAACAAGCTTCCTATTTGAAGGAAGCATAACCAAATCCCAATTCTATTTCTTGAGGAGAGAGTTGTACTCCTCATGTAAAGCGATTTCCCAGAAGGGATTCCCTACAGCCTTTGCATAGGTATGTGGGTCTGAAGATAGAACCATATATAAATGCATAGGAATCAATGGTTCGGTAGATGTGAGTGCATGAGGAGGATCCTCAAACTGAGACATCATCCTCCTCTAATCCCCTAGCTCCCCCACAAGATCTCTTGTTGCTTGTAGGGTGGTCTGTGCCCACTTGGGCATCTGTGGTGGCTCAACATTTGCATGCTCATCATCGACATTCTCATAATCTTCTGAATCAGATTTGAAGCTCATACTTGAACCACGATCTAAGTAAGTGGACTCATCATCATTAATGTTTGGTGCAGGCAGTGGTACCAAGGTCTCTCCATGTGGCTCCAATGGTGCATGTAAGGGACTCTCCTCAAACTGAACACTACACTCAATGATGATATTTTCCATAGCGGGATCAAGTAACATGTAACCCTTCACACCATCTTTATATCCCATGAAAATGCATGCAATACTCTGTGGATCTAATGATTTCCTCTTTTCAAAGGGTATGCGGGCCCATGCGCTTGATCTAAATATTCAAAAGTGGGTGACTTCCGGTTTGTTGTTGCTCCATGCCTCATAGGGAGTCTTGTCCTTGAAAAATATGTGAGGATATATGTTGTGAAAGTGGTTGGCATAGTTAAATGCCTCGGCCCAAAGCTTGGGCGGTAGAGATCTTACATGCAACATGCAAGTGGCCATCTTCTTGAGGGATTTTTTCTTCCTCTCGACTTCTTTGTTTTGCTGCAGAGAGTAAAGTATTATATGTTGTAGTTGTATTTCTACCTCTGAAAAAATATGTTGGACATATCGGTCCACATATTCCCCCCCATTATCTGCACAAAAGATTTTGTTCTTTCTCCCTGATTGAATCTCTGCATGTATTTTTAAGTCTTTAAGATGCTAAAAAACCTCGGACTTCTGCCTGAGAAAATACACTCAAGTGTATCGTGAAAAATCATCAATAAATGTAATCGTGTACCTTGCTTTGTTGATGGAAAGATGAAGAAAGGGTCCCATCATATCTCTATGGATTAGCTCCAAAGGAAAGGAGGCCCTACAGGCCTTCCCTTTCTCAAACTTCTCCTGGGGATGCTTTCCAAGAACGCATCCTTGACAAACGCCTTTGGAAAAATGTATATTCGGCAAGTCAGTGACCATTTCTTGTTTGCTTAGTTGCTACATGTATTTGAATTTTAGATGGTCTAATATCTCATGCCATAATCTACTAGTATCATCAACATGCGTTAGTAGTAAAACATAATCAGATTTAGCAATGAACTTACTGAAAGTATGCAAACAAGATTGGTGGTTTACCTCACCAACAACAATTGTGGAGTTATCACGCATATCAGATATGGTTACGGAACCAGGGGTGAATTCCACCCTTTTTCTTGTACCCGAACGTGTTATCTGATAAACCAAGAGTAGATTCACTAACAGTTTTGGAACATGAAAGATGTTCTCAAAAATTTTGTGTGGGAGTTCTACTCTCCCTTGGCCATTGAACTCAACTGGGGTATCACCTCCTGTGAGGATGGGAAGACCTGTGCATGTAGAAATAGAAGATAAAACATTCTTTGTTGTTGCCATATGGTGGGATTCACATAAATCTAAGATCCATGCATAAGGAGAAGATTTAATGGCAGTCAGTGCATGGTAGTTACCTCATTTGGCTTGATCTTCAGGCTTCTTCTTGGCAGCTTTGGGAATTTGATCCCCAAGGTTGTTCTTCTGAAGAATCAATACCATCATATCAATATGTTTCTTCATGCATGTGAACTTGGGATGATAACCACAGTTGCAGTAACCACATTTGGTCTTCCCTTTCTTTACTTTACCACCTTTGGAGCATGAGGAATCATCAAAGGGTTTGGAATACCCTTCTTTAGTTCTTCATGCACATTTCCCTTGCCTTTTTTCTTGGTCTTCAGATTTCATCTATTTCTACTCTCATGCACAACAAGTGCATGCACATTGGATCCCTTGAGTATCCCCATCTTGATGAGCTTGTCTTGCTCATGTGTGAGGGCTTCAATAAATTGATCTAATGTCATGATTTTCCAGGTTGATCCTGAAGTGAATTTGTTTTTATGGAAAGATAAGACAAAAATAGCATAATCCGGACGAGGTTTTGCCAGAATAGAAAGGACCAAATGGATTTGTTGAGTTGGTTTGTCAACACCGCATCCCTTTAGATGAAGGAAGAGGAACTTGAAATTCATAAACAAGTTCTGGATTTTATCAAAATTCCTTGGATCTAAGGAATTTAGATCTACCTTGAGCATATGGCCTCTCATTTTGTCCTGTTTTCCAAAGAGATCCTTCAACTTTGTCCAAATCTCTTTTGGTCTGGTACGAACTTCAATGTGAAACAAGAGCTCGGGGGATATAAACACACAGAAGAGGTTGTAGGCCTCACCGATGCGGTTGATATACTTTTTCTTCTCAACAACAGAAGTTGGCTCAGTCTTTGTCGCCATAGTAATCCGGTACAAGCCTCTGCATCTTAGTTGATGCAAAATTTTCAGGTTTCACTCGAAGTAGTCATGAGGTGTGAAAAGTATTGTCGACGAGTAATTCATATTTTCTGACTGCATCTTCCTCCTGCGCCTGCAAATAGAAATGATTATGTTCTTTCTCCTAGCAATCAAGGCTCTGATACCATGCAAAATTTTCACAGTGAGCCTAGCTAGTAGAAGACACACAAATTTTGTGAGAGAGAAGAGAAGAGAGTAGAATGCAAGAATTGTATTAATTGTATTCCACACGCAAAGAGTGAATACTTTACAATAGATATAGGATACATGAGTAACTAATGCGCCATAGTAGTAATCTAGAGAGATATGATGACTCACTAACAGAATCTGGAGTGAATTTCCACCTAGTCCTAGTTAACTAGCCATGCAATCATCAATTAACTGACTAATCACTAACAAAGTGAGGAGAGAATCATGCATTGCAAATGTGTGGTGCCTTCTTGGTGATGATCTCAAGGTAAGTGCACACTCATGGTGATGATACTAAGGTATGTATGCAACACTTGGTGATAATATCGAGGTTTACATGCAAGACTCCACTCCACTAGTCTAACTGAGGTGTAACTTACTCAAGACTAAAGAGAATGTGGCACCCTCATCTAGGGGAGAATATCTCTAACTAGTGGTGCCCTAAACATAGACTAGTCAACCTAGGAAAATAAATACTATGTGAGTGTATAATATCTCCAACATGTCTTTCATATCGAAGACAAGTGAGTTGGATCCACACTCAGGTGACATTAGAAGATCGACCCCCCCAAACTGCAAATCCCTAAGTTTATTTGTGTATACACCAAGGATCATATATTTATTATGCATTAGTTCCATATTTTTTTTATATGCCGCATCGATGCTCGTATAAATGTTACACACTGGATTGTTCTTTTTTGTTTTATGCCACATCAATACTTGTATAATTTGTACACAACGATGCCTATATTAGCATGTGCACTAGTGACATTTCGAACATTTGAGGTGAGACGTCAGCGTCATTCTTTGTTACTAAGTATCGATGCATGTATTATATGTAAAAAATCAGTGTGTATATTATATGTAAAGCACCGGTGCATATTGTAATCATACATACCATAATATTTTGAAACGATAAATATAATCATATGTTATGTCATTTAAAGTAGCAGTGTTTTTTCACAATTTTTAGCACCAGTGCTTCAATGTAATTAATAGGCACCCGTGTGTATGACTCATAAAAATGCATCGTTGTCTATTTTATGGTATGCACCATTTAGTGAGGTCAAAAGAATACAATGCATCAATATGTATATATTTAATTACTTGTTTTTTTAACAAATTTTCAATTAATCATCTCAAAATCAAATATTTTTTATATTAATATTAATTTTTATGTTTTTGTTATTTCATTTTGATATAACAATTGCATTAATACGTTATTCAATAGACTACACCTCTATTATGTGTAACAATATAAATCATCCATATACTAATTAATTGACAACGCAACATTTTACAACATTCAACAATGCAATAAAATAAGAAATCCATTTTATTAGATATGAATAAGAGACCCATCGTCATAAAAATTGGGACAACGTAAAGGTCCAAAACAATCAAAATGCAACCATTATGTAAATTTTACACTTATTGGTAACATGCCCTCATGCGATTAGGACAATATGACGAGTACATTAAACAAAATCCTTGATTTTCACAGACAAATATTTCAAAACATACAACTTGCAATAACATTCAATTATATTGATTGTCATTCATCACTTGAACTGTTGTCATCGCTCGAGTTGTGTGCATGCCTCATTTTTTCATCACTTGTAGGTGATATTGTACTTTGGTTATTTAACCTAATGTTTTCTTGATTGTCTTGTTTTTTATGTTCTACCTCTTCATGTTCCATCTACAAACATAGAAATAAAGTGTAATAAGTAAATTTATATTTATATAGTAGAATATACATAATTTCGCAAATAAAAAAGTGTAACATAACAATGACTTTTTCATAAACAATACACATTTTTTTGAAGCCATATTGCATGCCATCTTTCAAATTCTCTTCTATTGGCTTCACTCCATACTTTGTTTCCTGCATGTTTAATACGCCATGACAAAGCATAGTTGTTATAATTAATATAAAGGTTTCTTGTTGTTCCAATAAATATAAAACGAGAGAAGTTAAACAACATAGCTACTTACAAATTGTTCAATCCAACCTTAATACTTCAACATATACTCACAACTCATACTTAACCCATTGTCAATCAATTCTTCGGTTGGCTCTTCTTTGTATGTTAGCACCTATTAGAAGACATCCATGGATGAGTGTAAATTAATTATTAAAATTTAATGATTACAACAAATATGAAATTTTAAGATCGAAAACGTAAGTACTCACAAACTTTGCAATCAACCCTTTTCTTCCTCGTCCTCCTATCTTATGTGTTGAATGGGTTCCATTTTTTTTTCTTTTCTGCAACAAAAAATTAAAAATTAGTATTTTATGCAATAATTAAATTCGATGTACATAAAAGAATAAATCAATGATTACAGACCTCAGATGCACGTTGTTGTTAGGATGGCCCCTCCTATGATGCAACTATGTTTATTTCTTTTACCATCTTCTTCTACATTTTTTTGGACATCTCTATCGACATGTATTGGTTTTCCCCTCATTTGTCCCTTTGAATTTGCATAATCTTATTGAAAAACAAAAAGCACAATAATCTTGGAGCCATTGGGTTGATTTTTGTATTATAAGTTGAGAGTATGTCTATACGTTCTTTCCACTATATCCCTCATAGTTTTTTAAACAAAATTCCCCCTCTCACTAACTTACAACGCCACTCTAGATGAACTGAGGACCAAGTCATCATCATTTACATTCTTCATAATTTTATCTTCTTAAAAAATGTGAAATTGAGTGCTTAAAACATGTTAGTGATTAATGTTAAGAAATTTCGTTAACTTTTCAATGAATGATATGCTAATAAAAACAGTGCAGTCTTAAAACAATGCAACGGGTGAGCTGCGATAGGGTTTTAGAAGCGTTAAGGTTTAGCATAGCTTGAGATCGCCCTAGGCAGCCATGGACGCCCCTGGGGGTGGGGATTCGGCCTCCTCCCCCCCCCTCTCTGACGCAGATGCCTTCAGAAAACTCGTGGGAAGCAGTCGCAAGCGCTCTGCCCCCCTTCAAGTTCCGAAATTTATCAAGAAACTCGAAGAGATCCCTGAAATCGCCCTTCCAGAGACCCAGCCAGTCAAAATAGCGTTGGCATTGGCTGAAAGAGGCTTAGTTGGCCATTTTATGGGGCTTTGGCCTTCCCCAAAGACAACGGACGATTGGATACAGCGGAATTGGAAACCTCATCTACAACATGGGGTCACCTGCTACCCGGTGGGAAGAGGATACTTCATTTTTAAGTTCATAGACAAAGCTGACAGAGATCTGATATTCAGAAGTGGCCCTTATTTCATGGGCACTCAAGGGCTCTACCTTAACCGGTGGACTCTTGATTTCGACCCAAATGTGGATTCCCCCAAGGAAGTTCCAGTATGGGTGAGGCTGCCCAATATCCCAGTGCATTGTTGGAGTTTTGAGTCTCTACAGCAGATCGGCAACGGAATAGGACGATTCATAGAAAAAGCTGCAACCAAGGTAAACTATACTTGTGCCCGAATATGTGTGGAAGTCAACCTGGAAGCCGGCCTCCCCGAAGCAGTGAAACTCACGGTAGGAGACTGGTCTCACTATCAAAAAGTGGACTATGAACATCTGCCCTTCAAGTGCCGAAATTTCCAAGAGCATGGGCATTTCCAGAAGAATTGTCCAAAACTTCAATCAACAGAAAAAGAATCCACTGATGGGTGGCAGCAAGTAAAACGGAACAAAAACTCGCAGAAAGCAAGAGACATTTGATCCTCTGGGGGTGGTGGACAACCCTCCTCCACGAACACTCCTGCAGCTCCCCCTCCTGGAACCCACTCCGCTTCCCCTCTCCCTTCCCCTCCATCACAACCATCGGAAAATCCCCCGGATCCTCCTGAAAATATCAGTGATATTGCTGAGGACCAACTGAAATCAGACAAAGAACACATCTCCTTGGGCACCGAATCAGGAGCTGACTCAGATGAAGAAGCCATTGAAACCAGCAGCTCAGTGGGAACCCCAGAAAGAGCAGGAAGAGGCCGAAAAACCAATAGGAAAAAGAGGGAAGAAAGATCATACCGGGATGTAATGGTTGGATCTCAGAAAACTATCCCGGACATGATAGTAACTAGATCATCTGTAAAGGCAAGCAAGGATCCTAAGGGAGCCCCCATCTCCCCCTCTGTTTCTTAATGCATCTGGTCTCCTGGAATTGCAGAGGACTTGGCAGCAAAGTAAAAACAGAAGCAGTTAAAGATCTTGTGAGAATGTCAAATCCTGAAGTCTTGCTTATCCAGGAGACGAAGATGGAGGAATCTGAAGCCCTCCAAGCAAGCAATCTGTTCTGGAAGAGAGGTGATGGAAGAGCAGTCAGCGCCAGAGGTGCCTCAGGGGGCCTGGGCACATTCTGGAACTCCTCTGTCCTAGAGCTTGTAGAAGAAGAAAGAAACGTCCACTGGCTGTTCACAAAATTTCTCCATAAAGAATCAGGAAACTTGGTAAGTCTTTTCAATGTTTATGCTCTAGTCTTTTTATCTGAAAAAAAAGAATGCTGGGATTCGATTCACAATTTCCTGTGTCACACCCCCCATGAAAACTTAGTCCTAGCAGGCGACCTTAACGTCACCTTAGCCTCCTCTGAGAAAAAAGGGGGTTCTCCTGTAAGAGACCCGGCCAGAGAATGGGTGGAGGATCTCATGCTAGACT
>JASDQU011378015.1:24170-39928 GCA_032191745.1 Picea mariana | reverse complement strand
TACTTCTTATCAACCATGAAAAAAAAATAATGAGTCATATTTACATCAAACAATATTGGGTCCATTACCCAAACCTTTTTGTTACGGGGCTTTCTTCAAGGGTTGACATCAATGACAACCAACCTTAATCAACATTTGGTAAAGGTTCTACAAAGGCTTGCTACTCAGAGCGCTACCAAATGACGCTACCAACATATACCAGGAATCACAGGGGCCTGAATTATCATCTTTATGAATGACTGATGATGTGGAGAATGACAAAGATAGTAGCTGGCAGCATGATGATAGTTACAAGGCTCTAAAGGACACTTGGCATGCAGGGAGTTGCGTATCAAAGAAGATCAAGTTAGTTCAAAGTTGGTTGGATCAGTGGCCAACATTTTCCCTTTTTATAGCATAGTTGTTAGTTTAAGTTTTTAGATGAAATAACTACTTGGAGATTTTCATGGGAGAAAGGCCAGCTCGCACCTCCAGTTGTTGCCTTCCCTTTTTTTATAAATAGATAGATGAAATGTTTCAGTATGTTCGGATGGTTGAGCTAGGCTCCCTTATATTGTAATATTTTGATGAAGTTACTATGAACTGGTTATGTACTTTATTTGAGACATCTTGGTTAATAGAAATCATCTTTCTTATTCCAGCTTATTTTCCTCTGATGCTGAAGTGTTCATTCCTAAATGATTCACTTGAATGGTTATGATGATATTATGATGAATGTTTGATTATAATATTATTATGATGTTTCTTTAGTGTCCTTAAACTTTGAACTCAAGAATATCTTGTGTTAAGAGTTTTTCTTCCTTAGATTGTTTGCAAACCTGATGTTTATGCAATCTCCACATTTTTCTCACCAAAGTCTTCCCTCTGCTCACCTTTATTTCCACTTACTGATTGAAGTTAGCCAAGAACTCAATTTCCTGTGCATGCTAGCCCATATTTCTAAGTTAGAATATTATTGTCTTGAGTCTTTTCCATTTGATCTCTTTAAAACTCATTTACACTTACACATAACCTGATGGGTACTGGGCTTACCTTCCATGCAATACGAGGGTGATTCCTAAGGGTAACACATTCCACGTGTTTCAAAGTTTCAGGAACTTGACCAAACTCTTACAGCTCTAGAGGCTATTCTTCATTCCCTAAAACAAAATTTGGTAATGGATCGGGATCACATGAAGAAACAAGTAGATCAAGGTTGTTTTGAACTTCAATTTGTTGAATGGGACCAGGTGTTTTTTGGACTGCAACCTTATAAGAAGAATTCACTCAAGGCTGAGTATTGTCATAAACTTGCACCTAAATTTTATGGTCCTTATACAGTTCTCAAGCATGTGGGACCGGTCTAATACCAGTTAGCTTTGCCAAGTCATTCTAAGCTACATCTTGTTTTTCATGTCTCATGCTTAAAGAAGGTGATTAGAACTAAGTGCCAAACTCAAACCAGTCTCCCTGAGCTGGATGAAGAAGGATCTATTTGGTTGCAGCCACAAGAAGTCTTGTACTAGCGTAAGTGTCGTCTCCATCATCGCACCATCAAGGAAGTGTTATTACAGTGGAAATATACAATTCCAGCGGATGCCACACGGGAGCCAACTACCATTCTGTAGAAATTTTCTCATCTCAAACCTTGAGGACAAGGATATTTTCAAGGGGGAGGGAATGTTAGGGACCTAACCTCCCTAACTCCTCATGTAGGTAGAATAATATGTTTTCCATGTAATAAAGGTCAATATTAATGAGGCCTAGTAATAAGTAAGAATACGTCAAATGTAGGAATACCTAATAGAAGCTTTCGCTTCTAGAAGTTCTTCCTCTAGATTATTCTTGTGGTATATAGATTTAGTATAAATAGGAGTCGAGGGAATGAGAAGTTTTTTCTTGAGAATTATTATAATAGAGTGTTTCTTTGTTGGAGGTTTCCCCCTCGAAGACACAAGTGAACATTGTTTCCTATCAATAAAGGTATTATTTTGGTGTTGTGGTTTCATCTATTGTGTTGTTCCGTTGTTATTCTCTACAGTATTTCTGTTTTCTGTTATTATAATAGATCTGGTACCTAACAAAGAGGCCAGCATGGCTTCGTGACACTTTGCAGGATGCAGATAGGCATGCAGCTCCCAATGCTACTTTCAAGGAGAGAAAACGATCTCAGAGGTTCTTGAGTTATATGGCATTGATGAGTCACATCATTAATTCCAAACCTTCCATTTATGAGGAGGATATTGTGTCGGAGATTGTGTCGGATACATGAGGGGAAGTCAGTGGTGACTTCCAAATGGATCTAAAAAATAAAGATGCAACATCGGGTAGACATTATCCCATATTATTCATGTCGATTTGACCAAGAGAAAATGATACATTCACTCATGGGGCTTTGCTAGTGGTGAATGGTCCAGGTGTAGTCTTTCTCCTTATTCATGTTGATTTGACTAGGAGTAATAAAGACTCAAGATGCTAGATGCCAGTTTATGATTCATCATCGGGCAGACATTCTCCCAGATTGGTCATGTCAATTTGATGAAGGGAAAATGATACAGTCACTCATGAGGCTTTCCTAGTGGTGAATGGCCCAGGTGTATTCTTTCTCCTAAATCATGTTGATTTGACTAGGAGTGATAAAGACTCGATATGATAGATGATATATGATGTTTCATCATCGGGCATACATTCTCCCAGATTAGTCATGCCAATATAAACAAGGTAAAATGATACATCCACTCACAGGGCTCTTTTATTGATGAATGGCCCAAGCGTAGTCTTTCTCCTTAGTCATGTTGATTTGACTAAGAGTGATAAAGACTCAAGATGCTAGATGTTAGTTGATGTTTCAGCATTGGAAATACATTCTCCCATATTGGTCACGCTAATTTGAACAAGGGAGGGTGATACATTCACTCACAAGGATATGCTAGTGGTGAATGGCCCAAGATGTTGATGGTTCTCCAGTTAGCAACATCGGGAAGACATTCTCCCAGATTGGTCATGCTAATTTGACCAAGGGAGGATGATACATTCACTCACGGGTTTATGCTAGTGGTGAATGGCCCAGGATGTTGATGGTTCCCTAGTTATTAGCATCGAGAAAACATTCTCCTAGATTGGTCATGTTGATTTGACCAAGGGAGAATGATACATTCACTCACGAAGCTTTGTTAGTGGTGAATGGCCTAGGTGTAGTCTTTCTCCTTAGTCATGTTGATTTGACTAAGAGTGATAAAGAATCGAGATGTTATATTTTATCACATGTTGTAATGTCCCGAGCCACCCGAGTCTGGACACGTCACACAACCTCAACTTTTGTAACTCCAAGTCAACCAAATTGTAACATTCCCAACATTTTACTAAGCAATGTTAATCTGAAGTTTCACTATGTAGATATTACTCTAACACAAGTTCGTGCAGTATCACTTGAAGTAATGCACTCATACCAAGCTTTAGTTGTGCCAAACAACTTAAAAATAGTGGAAGCATCATTCTCTTTTTAACATAGTCTTATATAGCAGAAGTGACTCACTAACTGCATGCACCAACATATTAATCTCATAGCATAATTGTGCACACATCCATCAAGAAATCATGTGCCACTTAAGATTTTGTTGTGCGCTAGGTCTATTCCTTAAATGCACACACAAATTTTAGTCTCATGGTGCACACAGGTTACAATCCTGTGCACTAGCCACTCAATCCTCTCCTTGACTATTCATAATCGAATTCACAAGGTTAATTTAACATGACAGACTAACCACATTTATCATATCCATGGACAACTACAATTACAACATATAAGCACCATACTTACATGAAAAAGCATCAATTAACATAATAAAAACAAATACTCATATGCAACACATACACAGATTTAACCTATTTCAAACATAGACAAAAATGCACACAGTAACTAAGACAAATACATAAGGAACACTTATCTTAAATGAAAGTCACCAACTGTGACCTTGACTCGGACGTTCCTCCCAACCATAGACTCTGTTGTTCGCAGGCTCTCAACAACAGGTCACCCCCGACTTGGGGCTAAACTCCCCCAGAGAAAAAATGGTTCCTAACAACAAGCTATGTTATGAAACTCAATAGAATTTCCCAGTCCTAAGTGCCCATTGTTGCAACTAGCCCACAGTCCCTCATTCCCCATGCACCTTTCACACCCAAGGAAGTGTGCCCCTTCTCTTCTCAACATTCCTTCGATTTCCCCACTTTCCTTCCTAGGGTTACCAGCAATAGATCGGGCATGAAGTCTTTGAGCCCTGCGACTAATGCTCAGTTCACCAGAGAACAACTCTTGACAAAAATATTGAATGGAAAGTATGCCCACAAGTCTGACAACCACTCCACAACAGTCAGTCTCTCACCCAGAGATATTGTACATGGTCTGTCCACCCATGTCCACGACAGTAACTCTAATTATATCCCACAACTTCCTACAAGATTCTCACTGCAAATAAGGTAATAATCATATTTTCCATAAATTTAGACCCCCTTATGCTCACGAGATCCTATTACATGAACTCTTTTCCCAATCCTGGATCATCTCCCATGCCATAATCATCCTAATAATACCCAAAATACACTAAGTTCAACAATGTATATTGCATTCCTTCCACGTGACACTTATCACCTTCAAAAGTAGCTTTAAGCCACTTGGTGACCCATTCCCTACCCTCGAGAACCTAGGATAAAAAATAATATATTTTACATTTACACTTTTCCTGGAAATATTATAAAATATTTCCCCAAGACATACGACTCACCCCCTTTTACCTTTTCCGATGGAGTAGACCCCCCATCTCATTTTGTCTAAGTCTGTCAGTGCGCAATGATAAAATATTATATTAATAATCATGATTATAATTACATGGATAGGCGCACTAGATTATCTGTGTCTAGGCTCACCAACCTCATAATCACATAGGCTCTCCGGCCTCAAAACATAAACATTCATTCCCATGCACTAACCCAAGTGTGTGAAACACAGTGCAATGTGCGCACTTTCCCAGGCACATGCAACACACAAAATGTGTGCACCTTGTCTTTATAACAATTCTTTGTGTACTTACTCTGATGTGCGCAACACCATAACCAAGTGTCCTTGGCTCACCAACCTAAATGTACATCAATGGCTCACCATCCAATATGTACAATTACAAAGGGTTCTATATCAGGGACATTACATTCCCCTCCCCCTTATTTATGCATTGTCCTCGATGAATCATATATACATGTACATACAAAATATTCAAACATCATCAAAAAGTTGACGATACTCTATTGGCATAGCATCCTCACACTCCCAGGTTGCATCCTCAAGAACGTACCAGGTCCATTAGACCTTTACCAACTCCATGGCTCAATTCCAGAGATGCTTGACCTTCCAATCCAATATGAAAACCGATTGCACTTGAAATCTTCCTTCTAGCTCCACCTGAATCACATTCCAATCAATATTGTGATTAGCATCGGGTACATACTTCTTAAGTAATGACACATGGAAAAAATTATGAATGCATAATGACACAGGAAATGCAAGCATATAAGTGACAGGACCAATCCTTTCAAGGATTTCAAATGGCCCACAATAGTGCACTGCTAGCTTAGAACACTTTCCCAACTTCAGGGAACTTCACCTAGCCTTCACTTTCATAAACACGTGATCAACCACTCTAAATTCTCTGTGGGTTCTTCCTTTATCTGTGTAGTTTTCCTATCTATCTTGGGAAGCCTTTAAATTATGCTTTATCTTTACCATCTTCTGCTCCATTTCCCATATTAGATCTGACCCAACTACTGTGTGATCAACTGGGTTGTCCCTAATCACTGGCGTGTTGCACTTTCTACCATAAAGTGCCTCAAATGGGCTCATCTTTAAATATGTCTGATAACCATTGTTGTAATAAAACTCTACCAAATGAAGGTAGTCTTCTCACTTGGATGGATTATCAATCACATACATCCTTAGCATGTCTTCAATCACCCGGTTTACCCTCTCAGTATGACCATCTATCTCAGGGTGATATGTTGTGCTGAAATTCAGACTTGTTCCAAATCCCTTGAATAACCCTTTCCAAAATTTCTAGGTGAACTTGGAATCTCTGTCAAACACAATCTTCTTAGGTACACCATGCAACAAAGTGACTTCATGCAGGTCTATCTCAGCAACGTCAAGTTCCTTGTAAGTTGACTTCACTGGAAAAAAATGAGCATCTTTAGTAAGCTTGTCCACCACTACCATAATAGAATCATGTTGCTTAGTAGTCCTAGGCAACATAGTTATAAATTCCATGGTCACCACTTCTCACTTCCACTCAGGAGTGGGAAAGGGTTGCAACAAACCAACTGGATGTTTGTGCTCATCCTTGACCTTCTGACATTTAAGACATTTCACAATAAAATCCACAACTTCCTTTTTCATACCTGGCCAAAAGTATTGCTTCTTGAGTGCAACAATGGTCTTCTGGTAACATGGATGTCCAGCATAAGAAACCTTATGCATCTCTGGCAATATCAAGCTCTTCAAATCTTGATCATTCGGTACATAAACTCTATATATATACATGAGGATCCCATCCTCTCTTAGTTCATAACCTTCAAACTTTGGCTGCGACATACCTTGTTGTAAAGTCGCACTTATATCCATATAGCACAGATCTTATTTGGAAACTTCCAAAATTATGTCGTGCAAATCTGTCGGGTACATGCTAATGGTTGTAGCATACATTTCATGCATCCTCATGTTGAGAGCGTCAGCCACCTTGTTCTCTTTTCCTCTAATATGCTTTACGTCGAAGTCATACTCACTGAGAAACTCTAACCACCTGCTTTGTTCGGAATTTAAACTTGGTTGTCCAAACAAATACTTCAGAACACAATGGTCTATTCTCAACTCAAATATCTTACCCATGAGACAATTCTGCCACATCTTCAAAGCATGCATTATAGCTTCCAATTCTAAGTCATGCATAGCGTAGAGTATTTCATGCTCCTTAAACTTCCTTGATTCATAGCACACCACATGTCCATTTTCAATCAGGACTCCACCGAGTCCTTCCTTACACACATTCGTGAATACAACAAAGTCTGCATCCAGATCTGCAATTCTCAAAATTAGCGCACTTGTTAACAAGTTCCTCAAGTGCTGAAAAATCCTTGCGCAATCTGAAGTCCATTCAAAACATGCACCTTTCTTCTGCAGGGACGTGATTGGATGAACAATCTATGATAATCCTTCAATAAACCTTATGTAGTACCCTACTAGACCCGTAAAGGATCTCACTTCTGCAACATTTCTTGGCTTTGGCCATTCTTCAATGTATTTTATCTTCGTTGGGTCCACAACTATTCATTTTTCTGAAATAAAATGACCCAAATAGTGAATTTGTTGCTGATAAAATGAACACTTTATAAGTTTCACATAAATATGATGCTCTCTCAACACCTGCAACACCACCCTCAAGTGATTTTCGTGCTCTTCTTCAGACTTTGAGTAAATAAGAATTTCATAAAAAAAGAAAATGAAATTTTTTTCTAAGTAACTCCTGAAAACTTCAATCATCAAACACATGAAGTCAATTGGTGCATTTGACTACCTGAATGGAACAACTGTAAACTCATAATGACCATACCTTGTTCTGAAGGAAGTCTTACTGATGTATTCTTCCTTAATTCTCACTTGGTGATATCTAGATCCGAGATCTATCTTGGAAAATATCTGTGCACCTCTCAGTTGATCAAACAGACCATCTATCCTTGGAAAAGGATACTTGTTCTTTATTGTTACTTTGTTCAATTGTCTAAAATCGATACATAGTCTCAGCATACCATCTTTCTTCTTCACGAACAAAACTGACACACCCCAAGGTGACACACTTGGGCGTATATACCCATTCTTCATAAGCTCTTCAAGTTGCATCTACAAATCCTTCAGCTCTGGCGTACACATCCTATAAGGAGTCTTGGATACAGGTGCTACTCCCGACATCAGATTAATAGAGAAGTCAATATCTCTTTTCTGAGGCAATCCTGGTATCTCTTTAAAGACATCCTCAAAATCTTTCGGTATTGTGAATTCTTCAACACATGGAACTTTATCCTTAGGTTCCTCTTCCATGTGCATTGTGAATACTTGACATCCCTTCCTGTAACACTTCTTCAACTGCAATGCTGAAATTTCCCTGATATTCACAACTCTTGGAATTCCTTGAACTGATCTCAAATTCCCTTGCTCATTCAGGAAAGTAAATTCCTTATTGTAACAATCCAAGATAGCATGGTACTCATTCAACCAATCCATACCAATGAGGAAATCATATGAACCCAAAGGTATGATGTTCAAATCATCCTTTGTGTGTATTCCATTCATCTCCAATGGACTTGCCTTAACCATCTCATTAATTTTCCTCTTTGCTCCTGTAGAATACTGCACCAACCAATATTTTCCAAGCTTTCTCCTCCACAAATGGACTATTTCCACCATCATAGGATCTATATAACTATGACTAGCTCCCGAGTCTATTAAAATAACAATGGGTTGGTCCTTAATCTTACCTTCCACCTTGATCATGTGTGACTGGAAATCAGCCTGCTTTTTATCCAACGCAAAAAGAATCCTTGGCACATTTCTACCCATGTCCTCAACTATCGTAGCTTACTGTACACTATGCACATTCCTCACTTAATCACCTCTTTGAGGGAAATATCTGTACATATGATTTCTGCCACAACCTCAACACTACAATTGTTGTTGCCATGATTTTTTTCCTACTGTCTCTGACATTCTGGGCTCCTGGAGAGTCGCCTATCCTTTCACAATATTTCTGAAAAATGATGTCTTAGCTCCCTTCTTCCTCTATTCCACCTTACTTTTCATCTTGTCTTCCCAAGCCTTTTGGAAAGTCGGTCTTCCCCCTTGTTTCTCATAAAGACACTTAGCGTGCCTTATGTATTCTTCCAATGTCTTAGGGTCATCATACTTTATCATTTCAATGATAATTGAGGGAAAACCACTCAAATATCTTTGAATCTTCACATGTTCATCCTTGATAAAAGGCACATATTTCAACAACTCTAAAAATATTCTTCCATACTCATCAATCATCATACTCTGAATCTTGAGTTCGAAGAACTCCTTCACTTTTCTATCATAGTACCTCTTGGTTAAGTATTTCTTTTGGAAATACCTCTTGAACTCTCTCCAAGTCACTTTCTTCTCATCAATATGATGCACTTGCACTTACTGATCCCAACACATTGATGTATTTACTTTAGTTGATAGATGGAAAATCTTCCTTCTTCCTGCATAGAATATATATGTAGATGGAAGTACTTCCTCATACCCAACAACCATGTCTCTGCATCTTCATCCTTTTTATGCTCACCATCAAAGGTAGGAGGTTTTATCTTATTCATTCCCTCATGTAGCTCATCTACCCCAGTCCTTCTCTTATGATTTCTAAATGGAGATGGACTTGAACTACTATGTGTTTTCCTAGAAGAATGTTTATCAACACTTTTTTCTTCTCTTCTTTTCTCATCATGAGACCTGCGACTTCTTGATCTACTCAACTCTATCTCCTTATCCATATTATTTTCTATTCGGTCCAGACTATGTATAAATTTGACATTGAAGTCATCTTCCTAGGCCTTTGCTCTCATAGTACTTTCATTATCAACCTTACAACTCTGGACATATTTATGCAATACTTTTACAGTTTCTACCAAGTTCATGCACTCCCCCTTGGGCTCTGTACCATCTCCATCGAAAACGACATATAGATCCCCAAATTCATCATCAAAACTATAATTCCTCTGTGCATATTCCATGCTTTCAACCTTCTGCAGTGACTCTATCCTACTCTATTCGTTGATAATTCTGCAAAATGTGCAGACAACAAGATTTGTTAGGTGATTTCATGCAACAAATACATGAAAACTTTGCACCATTTTGTCATAATCCTTCCCTCGGATTTCTTGGATGATTTTAACATTCCAAACATTAGTTCACACCACCATGTATCACTGTACTTATGCGCATATCAATTTTGTTTCACGCAATCCCAAACTTTTACCGCGCATCCATGGCCTTCTACACCAACTAAAATTTGCACTGCACAACACCAATTCTTAGTGCACCCATCTATTTAGGTTAGTTTCTAGCGCATACAAGTCCAGTGTTGAACCAATTGCTCTGATACTATAATTTAACATTCCCAGCCACCCCAGGTTGGCCACGTCACACAACCTCAACTTTTGTAGCTCCAAGTCAGCCAAACTATAACATTCCCAACATTCTACTAAGAAATGTTAATCTAAAGTTTCACTACGTAGATAGTACTCTAAAAAACGTTCACGCGGTGTCACATGAAGTAACGTGCTCATCCCAAGCTTGAGTCGCGCCACACAACTTAAAAATAATAAAAGCAACATTCTCTTTTTAACATAGTCTTATGCAACAGAAGTAACTCACTAACTGCATGTACCATCATATTAATCTCACAGCATAACTGCATGCACATTCATCTAGGAGTCATGTGCCACTTATGATTTCGCTATGTGCGAGGTCTATTCCTTAAATGCACACATAAATTTCAGTCTTGTGGTGTACACAGGTTACAATCCTGCGCACTAGCCACTCAATTCTCTCCTTGATGAATGATAACCGAATTCACAAGGTTAACTTAACAGGCAAGACTAACCACATTTTTCATATCCATGCACAAATACAATCACAGGCCATAAGCACCATACTTACATGAACAAGAAAAAATTAATATAATAACAACAAATACTCATATGTAACACATACAAGGATTTAACCTATGTTTAACATAGACAAAAATGCATGCAGTAACAAAGACAAGTACATAAGGAACACTTATCTTAAATGAAAGTCACCAGTTGCGGCCTTGACTCGGACATTTTTCCCAGCCATAGACTCTGTTGTTCATAGGCTCTCAACAACAGGTCACCCCCGAGATAGGGCTCAACTTGACCTGGGGAAAAAGGGTTCCTAACAACAAGCTACGTTCTGAAAATTAACAGAATTGCCCAGTCCTAAGTGTCCACTGCTGCAACTAGACCACAGTCCCTCATTCCCCACACACATGTCACACCGAGGGAAGTGTGCCCCTTCTCTGCTCAATAGTCCTTCATCTTCCCCAGTTCCCTTCCTAGGGTTACCAGTAGTAGGCCGGATAGGAAGTCTTTAAGTCATGCAACTAATGCTCAACGCACCAAGGAACAAATCTCGACAAAACTCTATCTCGGAGAGTATGCCCATGGGTATGACAACTACTCCACAATAACCAGTCTCTCACCCAAAGAGACTGCTCATGGTCTATCCACCCATCTCCTCAATAGTAACTATGATTATATCCCACAACTTCCTATAAGCTTCTCACTACATATAAGGTAATAATTAGATTTTCCATACAATCTGACCCCCTTTTTCTCACGAGAGCATGTTACATGAATTCTTTTCCCAATATAGGATCATCTCCCATGCCATAATCATCCTAATAATACCCAAAATACACTAAGGTCAACAATATATATTTCATGTCTTCCACTTGACACTTGTCACCTTAAAAAGTAGCTTTAAGTCACTTGGTGACCTATTCCCTACCCTTGGGAACCTAGGATAAAAAAAAAATATATCTAACATTTACACTTTTCCTGGAAATATTATAAAATATTTCCCCAAGACATATGACTCACCTCCTTTTCCATTTTCCGATGGAGTAGGGCCCCCCATCTCATTTCTTCTTAGTCAGTCAACACACAACAATGTAATATTATATTAATAATCATGATTATAATTACATGGATAGGCACACTAGCCTATCCGCGTCTAGGCTCACCGGCCTCATAATCACACAGGCTCTCCAGCGTCAAAACATAAACATTCATTCCCGTGCACTAACCCAAGTGCGCAGAACACGGTGTAATGTGTACACTTGCCCAAGTGCACACAACACACAAAATGTGTGCATCGTGTCTTTATAACAATTCTACGTGCACGTACTCTGATGCGCGCAACACCATAACCATGTGTCCTTCGCTCACTAGCCTAAATGTACATTACATTTACACTTGGTTTCAACAACTCACTAGCCTATATGTACAATTATAAAGGGTTCTGGATCAGGGACATTACACATGCGGACCCAGAGTGAGCTTGATCTCAGAGAGAGTGAGTTGGCTCAGAGGGAGAGTCACAAAGAGAGTTCCCCCTCAGGTTCAGGGGGGAGAGAGACATCTCCCAAGATTGACAAATAGGTGTCATGAGTCTAGGCAGAAGTTTGTATACTTCAGAGACAAGCTTGACGTGATGCAGAATGTCTCCCTTGTTGAGAGGGAGTGTTGATGTTTCAACATCGGACAAACATTCTCCCATATTGGTCATGTTGATTTGACCAAGAGAGAATGATACATCAACATATATATATAACATATTTATAAAATAATATATAAATAAATAATCTTATATATTTATAAATTAATGTATACATAAATAATCATTAAATAATAATAATTAATGCATCATAATGAAAATACAAGTTTTATCCAAAAAACGTGTCTATTAATGAAAGGGCACCCCTGTGTGAATATATATGGCCCTCATTGTCATTGCAATTGATATCTCATATACAATATCATCTCATATACAATAATATCTCATATAATATCTACTTAGAGTTGAGGTTTTTAGTGTGTAATTATTCTATGATAACAATAGCATTTAAATCATAAGGAAATAATTATCAAATCTGAAAATCAGAAAATTCAACATCTTAACGAAATAAGAATGAAACCTATGTACCAATGTGAATTGGAGTCTTCAAAGAAACATTAGGTAGAGGTTTTAGTGTTCAATTTATATGAAGTTGTATGTTCTCTGCGTTAAGAGAACATGCAACTGCATATGAAGAGAACATACAAATATGAGGAAGGAAAGCGTTGAGAACCTCTCCGATAATTCTCAATTCTAGCTTACACCTTATGGCCTGCATGTCTTGTAGCCTTCCCTATCGACATAATTTAAAAGTTTTAGTTTTAATTTTTTTAAATTTTGATAATTTGTATATTTTAAAATAAGTTAAATAATGTAGCATAAATTTATGGAGAATTTGACTATATTCATTAATTATTTTTAATTGTTTCTCTTTTAATTAATTTCATAACTTTATTGACTCAATTATTAATTTTTTACCTATTCAAGGGTCATATCATTGTGGGTGGAGTGTTCACTAGAAAAGTGTACTTACTGATTTTTTAGTTGTCTTGATGATGGGTGGAGTGTCCACTCAAAACTTTAGAAGTTTGAAAATTTTGCATACAATGTTTATTCAAAACATTATGCTACATTATGTATCACTCAAAACTTACATTCTCAAATAAGTTAAATAAATTTTAATTTTTATAAAATTAAAAAAATAATAATATGAAATAAAATTAACTTTACAAAGATTTCTCCATTTTTACCTATTATGTCATTCTAAAGTCATTCTAAAATTATGGATTTTTCTTTTCGATCAATCAGTAAGATTATTATAATTTTATGCAAGTTGTATACACTTTAGTTGAACTGATAGTCAAATTAAGAAAATGAAAATGAAGTACTGGGAGGACTATTGTTACACCTTCATTTGGGGTTAGAAATCGATACGCGTTGTATACCTAACACACCTTCGTTTGAGGTCGGAAATTAATACGCATTGTATACCAAGTAGATGGATTATGACGGTTCATTCCTTGTATTCCCCACTTGCTGAAACAGTAAGCATGCATGCAGAAACGGAAAGAGGCACTTTCAGGTAGGAATCAGGTCGGCCATGCCCACACTAGGGTCTGCACCCTTGATGTCTAAAGTACTCCAAAACCAAAATTAGTTGCAAGTCAAATGCAATGCGGCCAAGACAAAGATGATGAATGGGGAGAGGTCCCAGTCTATAGGGGATACAACGGGGTTTTAAATTTAATTATAATTATAATTCGAATTAAAGTGCAACCATAGATATGAGGATCGTTATTCTAGATAAAATTAATGTCAACAAATTGAATAGTGGAGTTGGAATATGTGTTCCTTGCAATTATTTGGGTGTAATGATTTGGTAGTTCTTTTTAATTCTTTGGGTTTTAAATTTAATTATAGTTATAATTCGAATTAAAGTGTAATTGGAAATAAGAGGGTTAGATAAAATTAATGTCAACAAATTGAATTTTGCAGCTGGAAATTGAGAGAGATCATTTTTAGATATTTGTACAAACGATAATTTTGTATGGTTGTTATGTTAAGAGGTTTGGGTCTTTCTAAAAAAAATTTGAAAAAAATTGAAAATTTAGAAACAATTTTTATTAGATGCATTCAGAATAAAAACGCAAACCCTTTACTCTATTATGTTCACAAAATATAGTGACATGTTACCATTAGAAGAAGAATCATTATGTCAATTTATGAAATTTATTATCAAAACAAAGCATATGGACACCAATATATTACCACTACAAGCAAAGATTGCAAGTCAAGATAAGCATTGATACTGTGTCATGATGAAACGGATTAAAAATGGGGAATTGAAGAAGAAGATTCATCGAATGAACCATTAGCCATTTGAGACATAGTACAAAAGAAGACAATAGAGAAGTTGTGTGATGTAGGTAATTGGTAACCACATGAGATTAAATACTGAATGGAAACAAACTAGCATACACAACAGAATAAAATCAATTACATAAAAATGATTAACAAATTCAGTCTTTATTCAATCAATACAAAGGCCTATATCCGACAATATGCAAAAATGAGGGATCAATTTGGATACAGGTATATTGAACTTTCTTGCAATCCTAAGGCCCAAGCTTGAATCCTCAAAAAGCCAAAGTTGATCTTCTTTGCTCCATAATAGACCTTATATGTAGAAAGACAAGAAGTTTGATATATTTGGAATTTCAATCATTGGTGATTACATCATCTAGTCCAACTTCATTAGTTTATATTTCACTGACATGGTTGAAGGATAAATGTTCTTGGACATGATGCCCTCATGTAATTCAGTTTCCAACTCTTCTATTCTTCATAACTTCTTTTGTGCCCCAAAATGCATGCAATTACCATGTGATGGATTTATTAAACTAAATGTTGTCTATCTAGTCTAAGTATGCTCAGGAAAATGTAGATTCAATAGGATTCCAAGATCTATTATGAAAAAAAAATACATGAGGGTTAAGTACTCCATCTCCTCTATAAAACCCATATTCTAGAATACACAACTTACCCTTCTTCTGCAAATCATTGATTTGCCAAGTTGGGTACTTGCACCAAATTTCTAGTTTTTACTTGACTTCACAAAAATGTTAGGTCCAAATTCGATGATTCATCTTGGAGTACATTTGAGCACTCACACAAAGTTGATGGACAAAAAAATGACAATGGGTTGCGAAGGAACGCATGCATGCAAGGACGTGTGCATGTTCTTAATCCTACAACCTCGATACTCACTGAACCACCACACCCACTTGCCAACTCAAACTTTTTAGGAATGCGCACACATTTTTTACTAAGAACCCATTCATGCTTAGAAGCGTGTGTGCATTCCATAGAAAAATGTGTTAACAAAAATTGAAATGAAATTTTTTTTCACATGCTTTAGGAATGCATGCGTGTTCCTAAAGCACACACACATTATTAGGAACAAGAACACACAATTGTTCCTACTAACCCAACATCTCTCTCTATTTATCTATCTTTCTCT
>JASDQU011378015.1:10127-21490 GCA_032191745.1 Picea mariana | reverse complement strand
CTCTCTCTTATTGTACTGGCCCTAGTGGCACAAGAAATCCCAACATAGTCGACTTCCCCACAACAATCAACTACACCTATTCAACAAATTCAGTCAACCAAGCGGTCGACAGAACAACAACAGACCATGAAACAACTAACAGAGAAACAACCAACTAAGCACTAGTTAATAAAGAAACAAAATTAGTTTTAAAATAGGTAGCAAACTGAACAAGCACATTATCCTACCCAAGACCCTCCAACACCTAAATTCACCCCATCTAGACCATCTCCACAATGACCTCCACCAACAGAAAAAGACACTGCCTTCAAAACATTTTTCACATAAAAGAAAATGGCATCGAAAGAAGGGGAGAAAAAATAGAAGGGACCAAAGGTCTCTACATTCATTTGACTAGTAGGAGACCCCATCAATGCACCTAAGGTAATATTCAACCCAACAAATTCTATTGATATGAAGATGATGGAACTGTATCATGAGATCATTAAAGAAGGAATGTTAAGGTGGAAAGCGGGCTTAAAAAGGACATAATCACTTGTGATTACAAAATACAAAGAGAAAATGATATCGAAAGAATGTAGGAATATAGTCTAGGACAAGCTAAACATCAACACCGAGGAACCAACCAGTGATAAACTTGACTACATGAAGCATACATTTAATAACTTGGTTGACTAAAACCGACAGCTAGAACAAGAAAACAAATGACTCAAGGTTGACCAAACATGCACAATTTAAGAATGCTCAAGTCAAAGTTGGCATTGTGTCAAAACACATTACAAAAACCCTCAAACAAGTTCAAAGCATGTAGGAGAAGTATAGCCTATATTTGGAAGTTGTATAGAATGCCTCTATTCCAAAAAATCTCAACTATTTCTTTCAAATGAAAATGCTAAGTTTGAAAGCAGAATGAGCAGTCGAAGAATGACAAGATTTTGAAACTCGATTATAATGAGTAACACAACACATTCATAAAATTGCACCAATATGCCCATAGTCACACCTATTCCAGAGCAATCGAGACCTACTACTTCTCCACTTCGACCAATATTTTCGTTCTTTATCCCAAGTAGATTTGTCACAAAACTTTTCATTGATGAAGCTAGAGAATCGACACCATCGACACTAGCAGAGGATCCAGACTGGTTGGAAAGGTTATAGTTGAACGTGAAGATAAAGCATGTCTTGATGAAGCGTCAATTGATCAACCAAAACCCACACTACAATCAGTTCTGGAAGCACAAGCAGAATCATCACCACAAGCACATCCAACAGAAGCAGTTATGAAAAAGTCAGTTGAAGTAGCACCACCATCCAACACTCAAGAAGCACCATCATGAACACATTGTTTTGTAAATTTTGGCACTTAATCGTTTTATTGTAATTTTCCAAGTCCCCTTATTCTTCGGGACAAAGAAGGACTTGAGGGTATGAGATATTTTGGAGGGCATAGTCAACTAATTTGACTGGGCCTAGTAGTCAACCAAGGTAAATTTTCAGTCAACTGTGAAAGAAAGTTGACTACGTAAGTCGAATTGGTCGACCATTGGGTTGGGTCGACTGAACATGGTAGTTAGGATCAATTATAATTACTTTCCAATAGAATCAATGTATAAATATATGTGATCATGGATGTAACAAGAGAGAATAGTGGTGCTTGATCTCATATAATAAAAGACTACCTATTTCTAGTCCCACTACCACTTTTCTCCTCTATCTACTTCTATGTATGCATGCTTGCATATTACTATATCATGATTTATATATATTATGCAATGTATGTCCCCTATTGGTAACTTCCTTGTGTAATCCCTTAGATTACAACAAGTCTCATCATTGTGAACCATGTAACAATACCAAACAACACTCCTAGTATTGAAATCACAACCCATTCTTGGAAAACACCTTTATTGATTCGTAGAAACAATTATTAGTTCTTTTTTTCAAGTTTTTTATTTGACAACTTCTTCTCCATGATTTCTACTTGCTCAGGAAGATGGGTATTTATCATTATATGGAAGTATAATGTCTAAGGATTTTCCTTACATTATCCCCTTAGGTTACTACATTGGATTCTAATTCAAATAGGGTATTTGAACTTAATGTATTTAACACCTCTGGATACTTCAATTATTGTTTTTAAATAGGAAAAGAGGGTAACTAGAAATTTTTTATGTAAGTGATTTTATTTAAAACCCGAGTTCTATTTTTGGGGTTTTCAAGGAAATATGTATTTTGTTGGCAAAGATGGTGGTCCTAGTATTGAACAATTCATAAAGTACTAAAGTCATTTTGGAAAGAGAAGTGGAAAGTTGTCTACACAATGGTTTCAAAGAAGATGTTGCCATCTAGTGGCAGTCATTTGACTATTGCGTGATGGGGGAACTTGAATGAGAGTATGCAGGTTTTCACAATTCATCATAATGTTGTATTATATTTCTAATGAAGCATATGAAAAATTACATTTAGACATGTGGTCACGTGCCAAGAGTAACAATAAAGAAAACACCAATGGTTTTTTTTCATGCACAAACTTCATATTACAGGTTCATGAATGTATTGAACAAGAGAAGGTCATTTTTTTTATTAACCATAGTTGGAAGAACAATTTTATTAATATTAACTTGGTTAAAATATTGCGAATTTCCACAAAGAATATTCAAAGCACACCAATTGAGGGTGAAAATTTTCAATTTTTTATTGATTTGAAGATTACCATGGATAAATATGTGTTACATTCATATTTTCATGCTATAGATATGAATGACGTGGATATTATACTTGGATATCCTTTGATGGAATCAAGTGGTACAATGAATATATATATATTCCTATTAATGCACCCCCCCACCCTCATATGTGAGGGTGGGGGGGCAATTGGAAAATTGCAATTGAATTTCCAATGTCAAACACAAATACATACCCAATAACAACATTTTCTCTATCTCTAACATCGTCAATAATTGGTCTAATCTAAAAAACAAAAGCAATGTTGTTGGATACCTAATAGCTTGGATGACATAAGTGAGAAGTGAAAAATTCTTACAACACCAAAAATAGAAGAAAAGTCAACACAAGGACAAACATTGAGATGATGAATCTATGTAGAATAAAGGTCTAGTACTACTTTATGCCTCCATTGTAGTAGTTGTAAATAGTTCACTTCTTTTACTTGTGACCCAATGTAATTCATTCTTTCTCTCTATAAGATTAGAGGGAAAAATATCTAGTACACAATGCAATTTAAAATAAAAATAAAAATAAAACTACAATAAGAAAAATAACAAATGGAAATGTTGTTGATTTTAATAATCAACAACAAATGGAAAGGTTGAAAAATAACAAATGGAAAGGTTGTTAATTTTAATAATCAACAACAAATGGAAAGGTTGTTGATTTTAATAATCAACAACCAATGTTTAATGGAAAATATGGTCAATCTAGAGTCTAACATTCCACCACATCAAAAATTTTAATGCAAATGGAAAAGTTGAAAAATAACAAATGGAAAGGTTGTTAATTTTAATAATCAACAACAAATGAAAAAGTTGCTGATTTTAATAATTAACAACCAATGTTTAATGGAAAATATGGTCAACCTAGAGTCTAACATTCCACCACACCGAAATTCTCTACATTAAGAGACAATTTTAGAGATATTTTTATATAATAAAAATTAGTATCCAATAAAACCAACTCCATTTTTCAAATTTACAAAAAACATATCAAAGACTACTAATTTGTAGAGGTTCAGAGCACACATTATTAAAAATATGAATTGGACCAAATTCACATTGATATCCAAAAATGTCTCGAAAGCATCTATGAAGACCATAGAACTCAAATTAAAAAAGGAAAAACTTAAACAAAAATAAATAAACCTAAGCTGAGCCCAACCAGGCCCAGTTCAGCTCCATGAAAATCTAGAAGCAACGATTCGATAAAAATATTTATTATTATACATCCATCGCAACCTAGGTTGAATAAAAATGAAATTCCAAAGGAAAAACTTAAAATCATGAAATATCGGTTACGAAAGGTCAAATACTTTCTTATCTAGAAAATATATTCCAATAACAAAATCATGCGTGAAATTAATTCCAAGCTTAACTTCATTTGTTTTTGTTAGGAGATAATGGAAAATAGCATAACTTTTTTGCAAAAGAAATTACATTAATTACCTTGATAATTTTGAGTGATTATTTATGTTGTGAAAACATTTACCTCTAGATTTATTCCAAATGCAAAGAAAATAAAATTCAACTCATATGTGCCACACAAAATCAAAGTGAACAAATCATGTATCGTGTATCTTTTCTTTGTGTTTGATAGCTTGGCCTTGAACTTATCGTCAAAGAGAATTAGGTTTGACATTGAAATGTATGATGCATTCATGACCTTTTTTATGTAAGAACGTCATCCCATGGGATCCCTAACTTAAAATCCTATCAATATTTATGAAGAAGAGTCAACCATCCGTAGAGAGGCTCGACGTGTATTCCAAGATGAAGAGGGGGTGGTATTCATTCCTTGTAGAATATACAAAGGTATGAAATAATAGTGATCCACAAATATCATGCCATATGAAAATGAACATTGTTGGTGATAAGTAGTACTACAAATGAATTGGATAACAAAAATTTAAAGGATTCTTATTCATAAAAAAAACTTTTCTTTTTGAAAGAGAAATGTTTAGGGATTAAATTTCACCATTTGTATAATCTTTGCTCAAGTTTTATAAGATATAATTATTTTACTTCAAAAAACACCGAGTTTTTCTAGAAGCTATATAAACCCTTTAAAAAATTGAATATTTCTATAAAATATCGTTAAACAATTTATAATTTCCATTTTAAGAATCAGTGAAATTTACAAAAGTTTCTACACTTATAAGATAAGCATGGATCTTTAAAAATTCCCAATGTCTTTAATATAAATAGTAAAAAACATATTAAAAAGAAAAACAATGCATTAATCTCTTATTTGATTATTTTCAAGTTTCAAAATTAAAAAAAGTAATTAACATTGTAAGTGCATAGAGCCAAGAGTGTTGTACTTGTGTGTGTCATGATATGAGACTTGGTGTGCATAGTGTTTTCTACACCAAATGCTATAGAGCTTTCAAGGCATTGCCTTGAATTCCACGATGGAACCATCCCACAACACCACTCTTCAATGGTGACAAAAGCACACCAAGGGCATGTCCTAGACCACATAAGGGACATTACCCATTATCTCGATAATATTAATTAGGAATCAAGGGTTCCCCAATCAAAAGTGGAATTTGTAGAGGATGAGCACTTTTTCAAGCACACTTTACCCATTATTGTGATGTCAATGCGAAAAGTCTAGAGGATGAGTAACTTTCCAAGCACACTTTACCCATTATTGTGATGTCAATGCATTTTCTGATTAAGACATAGACACTTATCATCAACCATGTCAAGTCTATCTCTTTATATAAAATCAATATACATTATAATGTACATTCAATTTTAAAGGCATTGGCTAGCTGTTCTACGAAATGGTTTTTTTTCGTCAGAATCTAACGATATAAATTTACACGAATCATTGTTTTTTGTTGTTCAGAATCCATTTTTGAATGCATAAATAGATTCAGCATGCTGAAAAACTCCCAGAGCACTCGAATTTTACAGAAATAACCACTTAAATCTACGAATCCAACAATTTCTCGCTGGATTTCGGACAAAAATCTCTAGAAAAAATCTTCATTTCATAGAATCTTTAACCTACCACAATTTTAAATGGTCTAAAACTTGACACTTATATATATAAATTAAAAAAACATTTATTTATACATTTCAATTTTATAAAGTTATACAATGCATACAAATAACATGTACCAAGCATTAACTCGAACATTTTTTTTTTCCTCGTAGCATTTTTTATTTTTTATTCTTTCTTAACATATTGGTTCATTGAATTTTCACTACATAAAACCTAAGATTTTACCATTTATATATAAATATTAAATATAATTTATACACTATTGTTATTGTTGTAATAATAATAATAATAATATATTTTTAAGGTTTCTAAAACACAAAAAAAAATAGTGGAGAAGATTGGTGATGAATAATCACTTATAACTTGAATTAGGAATTGACACGTAACATAAATTAAAAAAATGACACGTATGCATAAACAACAAGATTTTCCTACAAGGTAGGTAGCGTTTGCCATACTATAATTTGACACGTATCCATTGAAAAGGACAAGAAACTGACTTGTTCAAAATGTCCAGCTATACAACGACTTAATTCGGGTTTCACATGTGCCTACTCCACTTGTATATTACACGACATCAATGTCTTATCAAAACCAAATAGTCAAATAGTGGGAGACGTTTCAGACCTTCCAAACTCCAAAATCACATGCCACGTTGATATCAATCTTTTCCCATCTATTTTCATATTAACATATTTATTATTATTAGCAGAATACTATGTATTTGAGATGTTCCATATTTTCCATTTAAATAATTAAAAAATTGAATACTTATTAAAAATTTCTTTAAAATTTGAAGTTTGCTTGGGATTGATTTTTATTTTTTTTTTAATTAAAATAATACACATTTTAGTATTTGGATTGTGTGAATTTAAATTAAAATGAAGTAAACAAAATAAAAATAATAATAATAAGTATTTGGGATAATATAACTATCATATTTAATGGTGATTTATTGGAAGGTATTTTCTTCTCCCAAATATTTGGATCTTGGTATGGAGTAAAATTAATGCACACAAATTAATGTACAAGAATTTGTGTGAAGAAAGTAAAATTAATGAAAAAAAAATGAATTGTGGAGTTAGAAATTGAGGAAGTTATTCTTTAGAATATTATAAACAAAGATTTGGTATGGTTGTCATGTTAAGGGCTTGGATCTTTTCAAAGAATTTTGGAAGAAATTTGAAAGTTTAGACACAATTTTTATTGGATGAATTATCAGTAAAAACACAAACACTTTACTCTATTGTGTTTGGAAAAATATGGACATTGTTAGGTTCCTACCCTAACCTCCCTACTTTAGGCTACCTAGGAGTTAGTTAATTAATGTGTGCAACCATATTCTTTGAATAAGGTACATTAGATAGTAGTGGATATTTATTTAATATAAAATGATCATTTTTATTAAACTAGCATAGATCATCTTAACTTTGGATCTATCATGTGTTGAGTGGTATCAAATCCTTTAGGTGCAAACCTTTCTTCAAGGTTTTTCAATCTAAAAAAACAAATTCACCTCAAAAGACTTGATCCTTCTTGGCACATGATAGATCCAAAGTTAAGATGGATTTACGTTAGTTCTTTGTGTGTGTGTGTGTGTGTATGTGTGTGTGTGTGAAACAAAATGCAAAAAAGAAATTACACATCTCACTCATAGTGAGCAACACACCATTGAAATGTTTTAACCATAATACTTTTTTACTTTAAATTGTTTATGGATATATATGTATATGTATAAAGTTGATATTGAAATATTTTACTTAAGGTGGATATTGAAATTTTTTTATTCATGGCAACATTGAAATTTTTTTGTTATTAATATTTTTTTAAATGTCACATGTCAACTTGATGTTAAGCACTAAAGAAATTACATATCTCCCTCATGTCGTGATGTATAAAGCACATATCTACATAATCATTTTTTTTTACTTTCAATTGTTTTATGTATGTGTGTGTGTATGTGTCGAGAGAGAGAGAGAGAGAGAGAGAGAGAGAGAGAGAGTTGATATAAAAATATTTTACTTAAGGTGAACTTTGAAATATTTAAATTATGGCTGACATTGAAATTTGTTGTTATTAATATATTTTTTAAAATGGCACACGTCAACTCCATATTGAGAATGGAAGGAATTACACCTGTCCCTCATATTGAGCTATAGAAAGTGCCTCTTGGCACAATAAGGCCCGCTACATGGTTGGTACTCATTAATGATGAGACCATAAATAGTTAGAATTTGGCTATTTGAACATCAATTTAAAGAGCTAGGAGACTATGGAATGTTTTGTATAAGTATTGTTGTTTTTGGAGCTTTGCTCACTGAGAGGTTGCCCCACCTTAAGAGGCAAGTAAACAATGCTTTCTTCATTCTGAATGTTATTAATACAGGGGTTTAATCTACGTATTTGATTTCATTATCTCTTGTATATGGTTTTATACACTTATTATTTATGTATACCAAGTTTGTGTTTCAATTTTAAGGGTTAAGGAACACTACAAGTGGTATCATAGCTCTTTCTTTAGCCAACACGCCTCTAAAGTTTAGTAGAAGTTTTTTCAAGATAGAGACATATTTCAGTGTCTTTAAATAATGTAGTGATTTGTTTCTCATTGGGTAAAATTATGGTTGGGGAAGAATATACACAGGAAATACAAGTGGAATCATTGGAATCCCTTGTAACCCTTGTCAATACCCATTCAAGTAGTACAACATTAGACAACACATGTACACAAAATCTCACTTCCACTTACCTTTGAGTATAATGGAAGTCCCCGAGGTATACCTAAAACTAACTCTAGATAAACTGATCGACCATCTTGTTGCAATAGTACGTTAAGAACAACACTTAAGAACATCACTCTCTAGTACTAACTAAGGGCATGGTCAATCCTCTTTAGTTAGTGCTCTGAGATATTAAGTCGAGTACTACTATTGGACCCTGCAAGTATATTAGAGAGCTATGGCACTTGACACTCTTCTGTATTTAGGACCATGCAGACCCTAGCTTTTGCAATTATCCAACAAAATTCCTACATCTTTGCATCTAGAATTAATTTGGAGATTTTTTCACTACAATAATAATAAGTCAGGAGTAATACACCTATAGGAGTAGTACTCCAAAGAAAAAAGATCATGGGTCCTACGGACACCATTGTGGGAGACCAGTCTCAAAATATTCCTTTTGTTGTATTGATCACGTGGGTATACTTATTGAGTGATTTTTTTTTTGAACCTAACAATACATCATTACTCGTATATCTCTAAATACTCCTCTCAAGCCACTAGTTGTAGTGAGCCAAGTTGGGATTAACATGTTGAAGGGATCTTAAATGGTCTCATGGTCCATAATTGTAGCATGGAAACCATTGATAACCAACCCCATGACCTATACACCAAGCACCAACAACTTGACACCAAGGTTTCAATCCTTGAGTCTTCAATCAAAGAGCTTTCTATAAAGGTTGAGAATTAAATTTAAGGGCCACTAAACATGTTGGGATATATATGTACACACTTGGGTATGAAGAGGCCATATCCACACATATATCCAACCAAGGAGGATTCCTCAATACATGTAGAGCAAGACATTCACAAGATCTTCTTGGATTCCCATCACCCACCCTATTAGGATCACAATTCAAGGCATTGATTTCCAAAGGTAGACATGAACAAGTTTGATGGTTATGATCCCTTAGGTTGGGTTACCCAAATGGAACATTATTTTTCTCTCCATGGCATTACTAATGACCTATAGAAATTAAAAGTGGAATTCTTATGTTTGGATGAAGAACCTTGTTAATGGTGGAAATGGTATAAGAAATATTATGGAGGATACATTACATGGACCCATTTTGTAAAGGTCCTTTATGTTCATTTTGAATGTGACACTCGTTATCTAGGATGACTGGAAAAATTATGACAAATAGGCACAATCATTGATTGTATTTCACCCTTTGAGAAATTAGAAATCCACATAGAAGGCCTATATGATTCCTTTCATCATTGGTCTTAAGGAGGCAATTAGAATACATGTGATCTGTAAATGGTAAGCTTATAGGCCATCCATTTCATCAACATGGATGCACATTGTGAATCATTAAAATCCAATGTATGTGTATTCCAGAGTTCAAAATCCTTCAACAACCTTTGGAACGACAACTTCTATAGTCACAACTTTTGTAGATTTAGTTTCCGTAACACTACTTCGGCAAAGAGAGTTGTTATGGACAGTGAGGATTCCCATCTATAGGGAAATGAACCAACAAAGTAAAAACATGGACTAGATTGTAAAATTAGCACTCTTAGACATCTAATGAGTCATCCAATGATAAATAATTCTTAGTGTGAAAGTTGATTCAACCAACAATAAATGAAACATTTTTTGGGTGGATTCAGTGGCTTAGTAGTGGGGAAATACATCCAAGGGAAAATTTAGGCACTCAACAAGAGAGAAAAATGTCCAAGGATGAATCTAGATGTTTAACAAAGAAAAAAAACACCCAGGAATATATAAATTCTCCCAAGCAGTAAACAACACATCCAAGTAGTATGTAAAATTCCTAACAACTAGTTCTTGGCACATACAGATTGTGTGTAGCTTGTTTGGCTTTCATACGACCTGTGGATGATAGAGAAACGCGTAGGTAGAAGTGAGCTCACCCACGCATAGAGAAAACATCCAATGATGAGAACTAAGTCAATCGGTAGTTTGTGGGAAAAGGAAAATATTCCCAACTCTTAGGAAAATGACCCAACATGGATTAAATCGGACTAACTTCTCTGTTGGGATGCCCAACACTAATAAAAACGACCCAACAAAGGAGAAAATGATCAACAAATAATTAAAAACGCCCAACACTAAGCATACGAGGCTTGGGAACCTAAAGGCACAAGCCAACGAAGTAAATTCACCTATGTGAGAGAGTAAATGATTCACATGAGAGAGAAAAATGAATTTATCAAATTTTGCATCAACTATGGATTGAGAACAGTTGATTTCCCCTCTCCAAAATCATTCAACGATGGAAAAAAAAGAGTTTTTATGATGGGTTTTGTCCATTATCCAATGTATTATGAAGACCAACCTCCCACACAACAAATTACACACATAAAACTAGAACCATTCTATTATGCTCAAATAATTCATTACAAAGGGGGTGAGCTACATGCATGGTCAACATCTCATGCATTGTTACTCACTAAGTAAATGCAAATGGCCATGGCTTACAAATTCCTTTGATCATCATGGACATACTTATTGAATCCTTCATCCATAGATATTCAAGCAGGATGCACTCTTCAAGCTCTTGCTTTCACCATTGCACTCCCCCATTCTCATTTTCATTTCCCGCTGCCGCTTCAATAAAACCTTCATTATTTTAATGGGGTGCATTTGGAAGGCCAACCATCACATGGTTAATTTCCGATTCCAAATTTTCCAAAAAGACAAAATAAAATAAAAATAACACTTGAAAATTTATAAGAGGATCCAATTCGGATCACACCTCTCCATTTGCAGGCTTTTGGTCCCCAAAAGCTTCAAATCCCTACAAAATTATTCTCCAATCAACAAGAAGACTCTAGAAAATCTCCAAAAAAAGGTGCCTCCATTATAGG
>JASDQU011378014.1:24170-36781 GCA_032191745.1 Picea mariana | reverse complement strand
CTAAATTCAACCATGATATATTGTAATGATCAGAGTTATGTGAAGGCCTTCAGAGAAAAATAGTGTTGCATGACAGATCGAAGTACCTTGAGATCAAGAATTATATTCTTCAAAATAAAATCCATAAGAGAGAATTGGTTCTCCAGTATATCTCCATCAATGAGCAGATAACAGATATTTTGATAAATCCTATGTCCAAGATGAAAATTTTGTGTACTTAAGAAACTATATGGGGCTCGTGGAGACAACTTCCTTATTGAAAAAGGAAGAGATTACTCCTAGGTTGGGAGGGAGCACTAATATGTTATTTATTTATGGAAATTCATTTTTCAGTTTGAAAAATGGTCCAGGATGAGTAGTTCCTTTCCAGTTTGGAAAGTGGTTTGAGATTTCTAACAGATAGGCATTTTCCAGTTCGTAAAATGGTCTAGATCGGACAGTCATTTTCGTAATGAAAATGGTCTGATAGATTATTGATGTACCATAGAAAACGATTCCCCTTGTGGCCAATGTGGGGGAATGGTCTAGGATAGTCATTCTTCTTGGAAGTCACTCTGAGTAGTGTTCAAGTAGAATGGTTCACCTTGTCGGGAAATCATTCTTTCGAAGTTCACAGTTGTGATCAGTTTCGAAAAATGGTCTGTTTTGGAGGTTGGTGTAGGACAGTCATTTCCATTAGGAAATGGTCTAGACAATCATTCTCTAGGGAAAACTCATTCTATCCAGGTTGCACTATGATTAGTGCCAGAGGAATGGCCCAGTTAGGTGAATGTTCTAGGTCCAACAATCAAGGACATGCATTTCCTAGGGCAGACTCATTCTCTCCAGGTTGCACTATGATTAGTGCCAGAGGAATGGCCCAATTAGGTGAATGGTCCAGGATTAGAAATCAGGGACAGTTATTCTTCTATGCTTGAGAATAATAGTCTAGATATCCCATGGTTGATGTTTTACTTCCTGAGAGAATATGATCTTCCATATATCACTATTGTGAGTGGAAGAATGGCCTTGATGACTCAGTTTATATCATGATATTTTTTTATGCAGGTTGATATCATATGATATGATTTCTATGGAGACTGCATGTCTTTGGACAATATATGAATAGTCGGTGTGCTAATGGACAGACATTCTCCAGATGGAAAATGGTCCAAGACATTTATTCTCTAGAATGTATGTCTAATTAGAATAATAGTCCTTGTAGCCCATGGTGTGGCTTCCAACATCTGTTGGAATAGTTATTCTTCGAGGACATATGTCTGGATTAGAAGAATGGTTCTTGTATCACTCTGTGGAGTGAGTGACTTATTCACCATCATGCTTGATTACTCAGATGGAGTATGTCTTTGAGATATGATGCAGTTGATGATATTAGATGATATTGATAATGATGATGGTGCTCGTGATCTAATCATGAGATAGCTTGTATGCCTATGATGATGCTACCGGTTGAATGTTATGTTTGTGCTCAATACCATTGCCTTCAATACCTCCCTAGATAGGAGGGAGTGTTGATATTAAGGTATATGCGGGAGGTATTAACCTCCACATGTAACCCTAACAAGAATATAATATTCTAGGAAGCAAGAAGAAACCATAAAGCATTGGACATAACCCTAGAAGACAAATCGGCTAGAGGAAATATTTAATATTGAATTTTTAGCCTCCAAAATGAGAAGTCATCCCAGACAACTTAGGAGGAGAAATATAAATACAGGACAAGAGCTCATTTTACACACACAGCTTGCAACTACAAAAATTTAGTTGTGCACAATTCTGGAGAGTAGTTGTAGTTGAAGCTACTGCAACTTCTATTTTCGATTTTAGTCTTGGACTCTCTCTTGGTTATGGTTTATACTTTCTGCTTGGTATGGTAACTCTAGAGAGTGATATGCTACCTTTATTGGCTATTAGGCCTATGGTTTTCTATCGGAATTATTCTCTGTCAAGGTTAAATTGCTCGAGGGTGGATTCGGCCTATGGTTGGGTGACAATATTGTTATATTTTATATGGTTAAATGAGCACATATATTATTTCTAACACTTTCCCCATCCAACCGACCTGACGTAGATATAAAATGATGGAACCACTGTCACACTATCATTGTGAGATATATAGTTGTAAACATGTACCAATCAACCTACACCAAACAACATGTACCAAACAACCTATAATCAAGATGTACCATAAACAGGTGCATCAACCATGTACCAAATATGTAACAATCATGCATCAAATACACATAAATTATGACTCATCAAGATGTACCAACATCATCAACTATACACCTCATGTATGTTACAACTCATCAACTACTTGTCTCAACCATGTACCCAACATGTACCTCAACCAAAATCCCTCATCAATTTCATCATACAAATATTATTTGTAACTATGTAATAGAATTGGTGTATATGATCACATACATGTAAACCTTCCTTAACAAGAGACAAGCATATTCATCAAATTTTACTTTAGTCTCACATGACTAGTTTTGGATTAGTCAACAACCCTAACTTGAAATAATCATAACTATGTACCTGTAATGATTAAAGGTATAAAAATAGTACATAATGTTATTCAGTGTCTTGTCTGCAACTTCTCCAAATTTCACTTCTTGGAACCTCCCAGAAAAGGATTTATAGAAAAAATGGCATACCTTGTTGAATTAAGGCTTATTCTAGAGAGAGAAATTGTAGAGAGTTCCCCACACGGAATATTTGTTGTATGGATATGAACATGGTACACAAAATACTTAAGACTATACTCCAACCAATAAATTTTGTCTTACTTAATTTGGATCTGTTATGAAGAAGTTGTGACATTTTTACCTCAAACACTTGTTTTAGACTAGTTTCAGGACTAGCCACAGACCCTATTTTCCACGGAGTGTAACTCCAAAAATACAGCGACCCACAAGCTGAAATTTCTATCATAGCTACTTGGATATGTTTCCTTAACAACCTCCATATTTCATGGTTTGTATCATTCTATAAAAAAAAATTATTGCGAAAATGGTGAGATGACCTGTAAATAACATACCTTAGAAAGCATCATCAAAAGAATTTATCATCCCTTGAATTTCGGCCTTATTTACTTCACCTTCCCTCTGAAATTCACCTTAGATATCCTTTTGTTACCTCATTCACTTGTATATATTTAATATGCTCAAGTGTAATTAAAATGAGATACCCTTGCCTCTTATTTATACTTTTATGTAGCTTCTTGAAGGGGTTACCTTATAACCATCTTAAACCACTTTTCTTATTTTAGGGCTAACCCACTTGTAACCACTTGTCCACTTAGTAATTTCTCCATTAACTTTATTATTTAAATAATTTCTTTTGTATCCACTTTGACTTATATTACACTCATCACTTCATTTTATTATTTAAATATTTTCTTCTTTGCAACCACTTTGCTACTTTGACTTTTGGGGCTTCTAGATGACTCATGAGAGTTCTCCAACTTCACATGGACATAACTCTCTAACCGTGAGGCGCTATGTGACATTCCACATACCACCAGAAATGGAATTACATGTACTATCCATCTAGAATAGTCTTACCTGCAAATATATCAAAACACATACCATTATCCATCAAACAAACTTGGGTCCATTACCCAAACTTTTGTGCTACCGAAATTTGCTACCAGACTTTCTTCAAGGGTTGACATCAATGAAAACCAACCCAAATAATAAAAAAATCTCCCCATTTGGCATTGATGGAAACACTCTGATGCAATATTGAAGTCATATTACTCATGCTCCCCCTTGTGACCATCGCTCCACCTAGAACCATGCCTCTGTGCTCTTTCTCTAAGCATTTCTATCCTGCATCTGATAAAAATCTCCCCCTTTTTCATCAATGGAAAAGGTATATTTCCATCCCGGGGTGCTCCCCTTGAATGAACTCTTCCTGAAACTGATCTCCCAACCTGAACCGTCCTCTTTATGGTGCTTCCTTGTGTCAATCTAAGACATATAAGATAAGCATTCAAAAGAATTCATTTTGGAGTATAAATTACTCTGAGTCTCTTACGAAGATACTCAAAGGCTTCTTTTGGAAGTGGTTTGGTAAATATTTCTACCACTTGTTATTTTGTGCCCACATATTCAACTCTAATGTTCTTCTCTGCAACATGTTCCCGTAGAAAGTGATACTTGATTGGAATGTGCTCCGTCTTGGAGTGCATCAACAGGTTCTTTGAGATACTGATGGTGCTTGTATTATCACAATAGATTGGAATGGGATCATCATACTCAACTTGTATATCTTTCAGAGTTTGTTTCATCCATAGAACATGTATACAACATCTTGTTGCTGCAATATACTATGCTTCGGTTGTAGATAAAGATACTGATGATTGTTTCTTTCTTAGCCAAGATACTAAACACTCACCCAAGTAGAACGTTGCTCCATTGGTGCTTCGTCGGTCATCAATGAAACCTTCCCAATATGCATCTATGTAGGCAATAAGTGATAGATCCTTTCCTTTTGGATACCATAATCCAAACTCTTATGTTCCTTTGAGATATCTGGAAATCCTCTTCACTGCTAAGACATGTGATTCCTTTGGTGCTACTTGAAATTGTGCCACCTATACAACTTCTTGCATTACATCTGGTTTGGATGATGTCACATATAGTAAGCTACCAATCATCAACCTATATTTCCTCTGGTCTGTAGACTTTGAATCATCATCTTTTCTCAAATTGCAACTAGTTCGCATAGGAGTGGTAACTAGTTTGCAATCTTCCATTTTGAACCTCTTTAGCATTTCTATGATATACTTAGTTTGAGAAATAAAAATTCCTTGGTTGCTTTGATGTATCTGAAGACCCAGAAAGAAGGATGGTTCTTCAAGTAATGACATTTCAAATTCATTCTGCATATCCTTTGCAAATTTTTGGCTTAACCTGCCATCATTGCTTCCAAAATTAATATCATCAACATAAACTTCAATTAATAAAATATTATCTTGAGTTACCTTGATGTAGAGGTTGTTGTTTGCACTTCCTTTTCTGAACCCTATTTGTTGTATATATTTATCCAGTCTAGAGTACCATGCTCTAGGAGCTTTTTTTAGACCATACAGGGTCTTCTTCAATTTACACACATAATCTATGTTCCCTAACAACTGAAATCCTTCTAGTTGTTCAATGTAGACTTCTTCTTCAAGTTCCCCATTCAGAAAAGATGATTTCACATCCATATAATACACTTTAATATTCTTGGAGTGTGCATAATCTAAGAGCAATTAGATTGCTTCCATTCTGGAAACTGGAGAAAATGTCTCTTCAAAGTCGATTCCTTCAACCTGTGCGTATCCTTTACATACCAATCTAGCTTTGTTCCTTGTAACATGTCCATATTCATTCAATTTTTTTCTGAAAACCCACTTTGTGCCAATCACATTCTTATTTTTTGGTCTTGGAACCAATTCCCGAGTGTCATTCTTCTCTATTTGATCCAATTCTTCATCCATGGCCTTATTCCATAATTCATCATTGCTGGCCTCTCCAAAATTGTTTGGTTCAATCATAGATAACATTGTTAGGTGCATTTGTTCTGGTGAATATGTTCTTCTTCTAGTCTCAACTCTTGCATCCTTGTTTCTGATAATATGATCTGAAGGATGATTATTTTGTACTCATTTGCTAGGTGTCTTTGGAGGAACTTTTTGAACTTTCTCTTCTACTTCTATCTGATCTTATTCATCTTCCCCTTCTACTTCTTCCTCATCTTTTGCTTCTTCTTCGTAAATTTGTTCTATTGATTCATTTTCTTCTTCCTTTAATTCTCATCCACATGTTTCATCAATTGTTACATTGATGCTTTCCATAACTTTTTTCAACCTCAGATTGTAACACTTGTATGCTTTCCTTGTACTTGAGTAACCAACAAGTACTCCTTTGTCCATACGAGATTCAAACTTTCCCATTCTATCATATTCTCTTTTGATGTAGAATTTTCTTCCAAATACTCTGAAGTGATTCACATTTGTTGGTATTCCTTTCCATATCTCGCAGGGAGTTTAGTCATTGATGTTTCTGAGCATTACTCTATTTTGAATGTGAATTGTTGTACGCACTGCATGTGTCCAAAAAATATCTATCAATTTGGAATCCATTAGCATTGTTCGAGCCATTTCCTGTGTAATTAACATCCATAATTTTCCTTTGCCTCTGAACCACTCTCTGAACCAATCTATGAATCCATGCTCTCGTCCACTGTCATATATCTGTCCAAACTTCTTAAGTGTTCTTACGAATCCATCTCTATCCATACTTCCAAGACTCTACTGCACTATTGACTGCTCTGGATCTATCTACTCAAACTCTGCAAGCTTCTCTAAGGATGGTTCTTTGGTCTATCACAATTATCACATAGACTCCCCCTGTCTAATATTCATATTACCTGGGAGTCTCGAAGTCAGATGGCTCAAAACAATTCCTTCTCTAATGTGTACTCATCATCTTCTTCATTGGTAGATTCATCATCTTTCTTAGCTCTGACTTCTTTCTTTCTGTCTATGGATTCATCTTTCACTACAATGCCTGAAAGTACATTCTCTTAAACTCGTTCCTTATTTACCTGTCCTTCTTTTCTTTCAGTTATTTTCCAAACCTTTCTATATCTGACATCTTTCTTTTTCTCTGTAGAATTTTCTTCATCTTGTTTTATTTCCAATCTTTCGATCTCTGCGACCTGGTCTTTGCTCACATGTTCTTCGTGTTTTCTTATCCATAATTTCTTATATATTATATCAGTGTTCTCTTTTATGGAAGTATCGATCATGTTTCTACAATCACTAGTTATGTGTCCATAGTTATGACATTTGTAACATTCAATGTTATGTGGGGCCACATAGGCATTTCTTTCTTGAACATTTCTTTTATAATCCTTGCAATATACAACCTTATGTCCAAAATTAGTACAATAAAAACAATGACCATAAAAGAAATTTGCATACCTGGGAGTGAATGATATTCTTTGTGGTGTAGTCCTTCTAAATTTCTGCCTTCATTGATCATGATCATGATTGAAGCTTCTTTGTGGCTTGAACATGGATGGTCTTCTTGAATATGTATATTTAATAGTTTTCTTAGATTCTGGTTGACCATGATTCCTTCCTTTGATTACTTCTACATAACTCTTTATGTTGTCTTCATTCTTCTTTTCTAGTAACCTATAGTGCTTCTCTTCATTCTCTATAACTGATGTGGATGTTTCTATCTCTTCAACATTCTTGTTGAGGTTGACGATTTTTCTTATCAATGTGACAACTTCTTCTTCAAGCTTCTCAACCTCTTCTTCTTTGTTCATTATCTGAGACTTTGTGACTTCTTCTATTCTTTTCGCTTCTTCAAGATGGATTTTTAATGTGATTATTTATTCTTCAAGTCCTTTCTCTTCTTGACCAAACTTTGCCTCAAGCTGGATTAGATCATTAGTTATTTCCTTAGGATGATCTATCAATATCTTCTCTCTCATTTCTTCTTCTTCCTTCTGTGTTTCTATGTTGGCTTCCAAATACCGCTTTTGATGTTCAATATTTTCTTTGATCTTTCCAGCTTCTTCTAAATGAGTTCTTAAGTTCTCGATGACCTGTTGGGCTTCTTCAAAAATGTGAACACTTTCCTTTTGTTTCATCAATTCTTTCTTGAGTGACTTGTTTTCTTCTCTTTCTTTTCTTAGTTCATCTAAAGCACTAATCAATTCTACTTCACAATTGACTTTTTTTTCAATTAGTTTTTCTGTCTCATTACCTTCATGGCATTCTATTTCAAGATGTTTGTGTTTTTCACAATTAAAAGAAAACAACATACCTATGTTGATTATGTACTCTTCATCTTCTGAATCTATTTGACATGGTGAATATATTTCTTCTTGATCTGTACCTGCATCTTCTTTGGCATTTTCTGAATCTACAATGGGTGAAGAATATATGCCATGTAACTTATCCCAAAGTTCTTTGGATGATGAAAATTTACCAACCTTTTCTCTTACTGTATTAGGTAATCCTTCCCAGATGAAATCCATTGTTATTTTGTTATTCTTCTTCAATTCCTTCTTGGTTGTAGTCTTTTCCCTTTTTGAACTATCATATCCTGTAACAACTGGTAGCCAAATATAATGCCCATGTTCTTGTAAAAATACTTTCGTTCTTTCGCTCTGTATCCCATACTTTAACCCATTCTTGCCATTAAATAGTGGTACTCCATTCTCAGAATAATACATGTTCTCCTTCCAGTGGTTAAAGTGTTTCCTGAAAGAACCGAATCTGATACCAATTGTTGGATTACTGAGAGGGGGGGTGAATCAGTAATAGATAAATTTAATCATTTTTAACCACAAAATGCAAGTGTTATATCAATGTAGAATTATCATCCAATAGTTGAAGAGTAAATAAACAATGAACAAATAAGAAATCATACACATACACAGTACACCAGTGTTTTTACATGGAAACCCAATGCGGGAGAAAACCACATAATGCTTTTTCTTATATGTATTTAAGAATTGCATTCAATGGAAGAACCAACTTCCTTTGTTTTCCAACCTCAACTGGAAGGAGGCTCCAACCCCCTATTTTATCAAGCTACAACCACCTGTCCTTGCCCCATCCAACCTCCCTGATGTAGAATCAAAATAATGGAACCACTGTCACACTATCACTGTGAGATATACTATTGTAAACATGTACCAATCAACCTACACCAAACAACCTGTAACAACTTGTACCAAACAACCTGTAATCAAGTTGTACCATAAACAAGTGCACCAACCATGCACCAACCTGTACATCAACATGTACCATCAACAAGTGCATCAACCATGCACCAAATATGTACGAATCATGCATCAAATACACATAAACTATGACTCATCAATATGTACCAACATCATCAACTATACACCTCATGTATGTGACAACTCATCAACTACTTGTCTCAACCATGTACCCAACATGTACCTCAACCAAAATACATCATCAATTTCATCATCCAAATCTGATTTTTAACTCTCTAATAGACCTAGTGTATATGAACACATACATGCAAACCTTACTTAACAAGAGACTAGCATTTTCATCAAATTTTACTTTAGTCTCACATGACTAGTTTTGTATCAGTCAACAACCCTAACTTGCAATAATCATAAATATGTACCTGTAATAAATAAAGGTCTAAAAATAGTACACAATTTTCTTCGGTGTCTTGTCTGCAATTTCTCTAGGTTTCACTTCTTGGAACCTCCCAGAAAAGGAGTTATAGAAAAAATGGCATACCTTGTTGAATTTTGTCTTATTTTAGAGAGATAAATTGTAGAGTGTGCCCCGCACAGAATATTTGTTGTGTGCATCTGAAAATGGTAAAAAAAATACTAAATACTATAATATAACCAATAAATTTGGTCTTACTAAATTTGGATATTTTATGAAGAAGTTATGAATTTTTTACCTGAAACACTTGTTTTAGACTAGTTTCGGGACTAGCCACAAACCCTATTTTCCACGGAGTGTAACTCCAAAAATACAACGACCCACAAGCTTAAATTTTTATCACAGCTACTTGGATATGTTTCCTCATTGTCCTCCATATTTCATGGTATGAATCATTCTAGAAAATAGTTATTACGAAAATGGTGAGATGACCTGTAAATAACATACCTTAGAAAGCATCATCAAAAGAATTTAACCTCCCTTGAATTTCGGCCTTCTTTACTTCACCTTCCCTCTTAAATTTGCCTTAGATATACTTTGGTTACCTTAGTCACTTGTATATATTCAATATGCTCAATTGTAAGTAAAATTAGAGACCCTTGCCTCTTATTTATACTTTTATGTAGCTTCCTTGAGGGGTTACCTTCTAACCATCTTAAACCATTTTCCTTATTTTAGGGATAACCCACTTCTAACCACTTGTCCACTTAGTAGTTTCTCCATTAACTTTATTATTTAAATAATTTCTTCTTTGCAACCACTTTGACTACTTTGACCTTTTGGGGCTTCTAGATGACTCATGAGGGTTCTCCAACTTCACATGGCCATAACTCTCTAACCGTGAGGATTTATGTGACGTTTCACATACCAGCGGAAATGGAATGACATGTAATATCCATCTAGAATAGTAATACCTGAAAATATATCAAAACACATACCATTATCCATCAAACAAAATTGGGTCCATTACCCAAACTTTTGTGCTACCATACTTTCTTCAAGGGTTGACATCAATGACAACCAACCCAAATAATCAACAAAATATGTAAGAAAGGTAGTTACAAATTTACCAGAATTTAAGGTTGGTCATGAAGGTGTATGCAAGGGATGTGCACAAGGAAAGAACATAAAGATTCCTTTCCCAAAGAGCGAAAGTAAAGAAGAAGGAATCTTAGAACTCATCCACTCAGACGTATGCAGTCCAATGCCATCAACCTATATCAGTGGGTATGTATACTATGTATCATTTATTGATGATTAATCTTGTAATAATTGGGTTTATTTCTTGAAATCAAAAAATTTATTACTCATAAAGTTCAAAGAATTCAAATCCTTGGTAGAAAACCTCTCCGAAAGAAAAATCAAGATATTCAGGTCAGATAATGGAGGAGAGTACACCTCAACTGAATTTGGAATATCTTGCAGAGATGTCGAGATTAAGAGGGAGCTCACCAGTCCCTATAATCCTCAAAAAATTGGTGTAGTAGAAAGAAATAATAGAACAATTATGGAAGTAGTAAAGATTATGATTCACGATCAAGATCTTCCAATGTCCAAAATATATTATCCCATAGTGCACTTGTATTCAAAACCCCCGAAGAAACATTCACCGGAAAGAATCCAAAAGTAAGCCATCTCAAAATATTTGGTTATCTAGTATTTGTACACATTCCAAAATAAAACAGAACTAAGTTGGATCCCTCATGAAAGAAGGGAATATTTGTTGGATACTGTGAGGTCTCTAAGGCCTTCAAAATTTACATACCAGGTTACCATCATATTGAGATCAACATAGATGTAACCTTTGATTAATATGAAAAACTCAATAAATCAAGGAAATTCCATATTGAATAAGTATATGAAGAAGAACCTGTAGCTCCCAGAGTTGCAGAACCCATGAAGGAAGTTACAGTTTCCCCTGATGATGAGATTCCAGAAGATCATGATATGATAGAATCTCAAGAACCTCCCTAGATGACAATCTCTCACAAGAGAAATCTAGCTTGGGCAAGGGAACTTATTCAAGATGTAGAGAAGTATGGTGCCCTAGAAGGAGCCATGAGACAAAGAAAGAAACCTAATACATTCTCCAGCTATATGGCCTTGATGTGTGACCTCATAGAAGAGGAACCTACTTTCTTTGAAGAAGCCATTTAGAAGAAAGAATGGGTGGATTCCATGCCAGAAGAATACCAGTCCATTATAAAGAATGATCTATGGGAAGTAGTTCTCAAACCAAATAACAAAGATGTGGTATCTTCCAAGTGGATATACAAGATAAAAAAAGTAGCAGGCGAAAGTATTGAAAAACATAAGGCAAGATTTGTGGCTCATGGTTTTTCGCAAAAGGAAGGTATTGATAATGAAGAGAAATTTGCTCATGTATCTAGATACACTTCTATCAGAGCCATCATAGCTCTTGTGGCCAAAATGAAGTGGAACTTACACCAAATGGATGTGAAAACAACTATATTAAATGGTTTTATTGAAGAAGAAGTGTATATAGAACAACCACGAGGGTTTGAAGTTGAAGATAGAAAGACTCATGTATGCAGGTTGAAGAAAGATTTGTATGGGTTAAAGCAAGCTCCTAGATCTTGGTATGGCATAATTGATAGTTTCCTGACAAGCTTGGGCTTTACCAAGAGTAAATTTGATTCTAACTTTTACTTCAAGGTTATGAATAATAAGCCAGCTATATTGCTATTGTATGTGGATGACTTATTCTTAACAGGAGAAGAAAATCTCATCACGGATTGTAAGAAGAAGCTCATTCCAGAGTTTGAAATGAAAGACCTAGGCTCGATGCATTATTTCTTAGGTATTGAAGTTTGGTAGAGTCTAGAGAAGATCTCCTTAACCAAGGGAAGTATAAATACTAAAGAGATTTGACATGTTGGAATGTAAATCCATGAACACACCCATGGAAACAAATTTGAAGCTCATGGTTGATACTTCGTTAGAGTTGGTTGATGCTACTCTATACAGACAAATTATTGGTTTGTTGATGTATCTGACGAATACCAAGCCAAATATATGCTTTTTTGTGAACACCTTGAGTCAGTATCTGGTAGAGCCCAGACGTGTTTACCTTGTAGCTACAAAGCATGTGTTGAGATACCTTAACGATACGTTGGATTATGGTCTTCATTATACTGGAGATCATGAATTCATACTAGATGGTTATACTGATTCAGATTGGGCTGGAAGTGCTTCTAATAGAAAAAACACTTCAGGATGTTGTTTCAGTTTGGGGTCATCCATGACTTCATGGCAAAGTAGGAAGCAATCTAGTATTTCTCTCAGCATGGTAGAAGAGGAATATATTGCAACATGTTCTGCCAGTTGTGAAGCCATATGGCTTCGAACATTGTTTACA
>JASDQU011378014.1:0-17446 GCA_032191745.1 Picea mariana | reverse complement strand
ATAAAAATATAGTCATGTCCCTTTCTGGTTGTTGGTAAACCTCCCACGAAATATATGGAAATTATTTCCCAAGGTCGAGTGGGTACAGGTAAGCGATGGTATAGAACTTTCTTTCTCTTACTGGTCTTCGAGGTACAACATAGTATGCATCCTCTAATATACTATTCTACAACTTCATGCATTCTGGGATAGTACTCATACCTTTGTAAGTTATCAATCTTCTTCCAAACAACAAAATGTCCCCCAACCTTGGAGGTGTGAGCCTCTCTAATAAGTTGCAATATTTCACCTTTAGGAATAGAGAATTTGTCTACCTTGTAGAGCAACCCATTCTATATATGATAGTCAACCTTGTCGTCACCTTATTCTCCATGAATTTGAACCTACAACTAGTGAAACACCTCTTTGAAGTCCTCATATGTTGTGTATGCCTCTTTGTATACATCATGGGTAAAAGGATCCATGAGCATAAGAGTTCCCAAATATATAATCTTAGATGTAGGTTGCCTTGAAAGAATGTCCACCAACTTATTAGTGCTACCCTTCTTATACTTGATGACTAGATGAAATTTTTGTGGAAACCCCATCCACTTGTAATGTTTGGTTTGTTGAAGCTTACTTTGGGCCTAAAAAGACTGCAGTGGCTGGAGATTTTTGTGGATAATGGTTTCCTTGCCCATCAGATAGTGCTTCCACTTCTTAACAACTTGAACCAGGGCATAGAGTTCCTTATCATATGTAGGGTAGTTCAAAACTCCCCCATGAAACATTTGAGAATGATAACATACTATATTACTTCCTTGCATCAAAAGTTCCCCCATAGCATACCCACTTGCATCTGTCTCCACTTTGAAGGGCTTCTGCAAATTAGGCAAAGCGAGAATCGGTGCTTACATGATATTTCATTTTAGATTGTTAAAATATTTTTGTTGATTCTTTCCCCGCTAGAAACTCTTACTGTTCATTGTTATGGTGTGGACTGGTGTAGCTACCATTGAAAAATATACTATGAAATTCAGTAGTTATTGTGTTTCCCCAACAAAACTCCTAACTTTAGTGGCATTAGTGGGAAAATTATAAATTATTATTGACATAGTTGTGACAATAAGTACATAATAAGCTTAGGTAGAACTCTAAAATCCTAGGATATGACACATATTGATTTTAAACATAAGAGATAAGATAACTTCAGATGACGATCTAGAAGAAAAGAAGAAATACTAGTGATAACCTAAGTAGAGTTGATAAATCCAAAAGACATGAATCTTTAGAAAATACAACTTATATTCTAATTAAGAAAAATTATGAATCATTATTGACATAATTGTGATAATAAGTACATAGTAAGCTTGGGTAACACTCATGAATCCTAGGATATGACACATATGGTTTTTAAACATAAGAGAGGAACATATATAACTTCAGAATATATATGTGTGTGTGTGTTTATTAAGGATTGTAAAGAAGATTGGAACTTGGAACGATTTTGATGGAATCAATTTTAATTCTTGGGCCACTGTATATGTTGGTTACCTTTAATTGTATTGTAGGTGGTCAACAGAGAAAAAAGAATGACGATAGAGTCGAGCTCTCAATGCAAGTCAATTTCACAAGAGTTTTATGATGTATCCAAAGCCTGAGATTCATTTGCAAGATCAAATAAACCATGAAAACACAGGAGAATGGAAAAATAACTCTATTTTCTTTCTTCTCCGCCCTAACTATTACAATCGAAGTTCAACCCCTTATAACTGCTATCTGGGATTTTCGAAAACAACTAATTTTACAAAAACAAGTATTTTTTAGAAAAACAACTAAATTTAGAAAATTCTCGCATGACTCTAAAATTGAACACTAACTAAGAGATAACTAGTGTGACACTATTTGTCAACTCAATTTTATGATTAATCTCAAAAACTAAGAGATATTTGATAATTGAAAAATTAAAAATTCGCATAAGAACACTAAAACCCCAATTTGGGGCCTTATATGAAGGAATTTGGCCCTGAAAAAGTGTCGAAACGATGTCCAAACGAATAGATTGGATTAGCACAACAGTGAACTCTTCGATATGCAACTCCCTATAAAATTTCAGCCCAAACAGATAACCAAGTCAAAATTTATGACCCTCGGAAAATCCTTGAAAAATCCCTGCATCATTTTATATTAAACTCGTCACTTCTTTTCTTGTTGTTGTATTAGTAGCGGCATGGATATTATTCTTTCGGGGAAGAAATGGGAGAATTCCCCAGGGGCCATTTCCATTTCCCATTTTTAGTAATCTTCACATGTTGGGAAAGCTTCCCCATCAAGCATTGGCCTCCCTCTCTATTGAATATGAGCCTCTCATGTCTCTACCAACAAATATCCTTCAATTGTTGCTAAGTGCTTGACCTATAATTGCTTTGGCTTAATATTTGTTTTGTATAAACCTTACTGGAGGAAAATTTGTAACCTTTGCTTTTTACAGCTACTGACTCGGATCTTAAGGGTTTTAATTATCGGATAAAGAGTATATAGAAGACGCAAGACTAATTCTCACATAAAGTAATAGACTATGAATGAAAGGAAGAAACCATATTGATTTAATGAGGAGTCCATTATCGGAATCAACGAGCTTCTCCAAAATTACAATACATGCAATTATGCATAAGCTAAGGTGATCATTGACAGATACAGATAAGTTAATCTCCATATTGCTGCCTATAATCATTAATATCCAACTTGCATGCAATTATGTACAGGTGGCAATTGGTGGATACATTAATCTACAAGGCCCACCCAAGCTACTATCGATTTGATTTAATATTAATTGCATCACGTGAACCCACATGTGAATCATGATTCATACCCATGATGGACAGTTCATACTTCCACCCTTAGTATGAAATTTTGAAGTTCTTAAAACTAGCAAAAAATTATATATATTACAAGTATATTTTTAATATGGGTTTGAAGGATTTTTGACGTGTTGTGATGGGCTCAATTTTGACCCTTGATTGGCAATTCATTTACTTATAGGAGATAATATTTGGGTTCCTAGTAAGGCCAATATGTAAAGCTTCCATGTATGGTTTACGACCACAACATTATGATCATAGTGGTGCTCCTCTTAACATTGATGGAATTAAGCGATGCCCCATAATTCTATTTTCACCACCAGTCGACGATATTATTGTCGTCATAAAGTTGCACATCTGTCGTGAGTTGAAAACAACCTAGAATAGATAAGTGGTTTTCACTTGCCATAGTTTTTTATTTAGTTTATAGCATTTATGCAAAGCTACGATGTTGAATATTGGGCATCATCGCCAGCACTTTCACTAACAACATTAACCACCAAACAAACTTCCATAATTTTCTACTCTGCTTTATAAATTTGATGTAATGGGATTCTCGCTTGGAATCTTACAAAAAATGTCAAAGTTTCATTTTTATTTATGGTAAATTTATGAGAATATTACATAATATCAAAGTTATGACAACCCTTTTAGGAAAATTTCCTCAGTTCAAGTTTTCAAAGTCAACATATAATGTCGATGTTGATGATAGTAAACATTATGCATTTAATGACAAAATAATTAGTACGGTATATGTTTAGATATATACACTATTGCATATCAAGATAATTCAAATCCTACAATATTTTTTATATCTCAAAATACTTTGAATCAAACAATATCATTTCATCTTATAGAACATTAATTGTTCTCCTATTGAGTATGTAGTACTTATTGATTGTTGTTGAACCCTAATATATCGTCAATTTGTTTGTTGAATTATTGAAGGTGGCTCCACATCCAGGCCATTATTGGCATGCTTTTGTTAAGTACCAAAGTCCTTAATACACAAATACCACAATACATCCAAAGCGAAATATAGAAAACCCACACTTTATTATTATAGAAAACCCTTGAGGTAGGGAAACACCATACAATGGATCCTATTATGGAAGGGATCCTCTCATGTTCACTTGTCTCTTTGAGGGAAACCTCATAATGAGATACACACTCCAAATAGAATATTTTTTCTTCACATCCCATTACATTGCTTGAACCCCTTTATATAGTGATACCAACCACCTAAGAACATTCTAGAGGAGGATCCTTCTAGAAGTAGAACCTTCTAGTAAGTCCTCTTACATTTATTATGTTTATAGTAATATATCTAATTACCTTACATTGAATGTCCTCCACTATTATCACTATGGGCCCTTCTAGGCCCCCATTACCTCTCTAGCTACACTACATTCCATCCCCCTTATGAAAGTGTTGTCCTAAATACCAGGGTCCCATGGATAAGTGTTGACCATAGTGCTAAAGTAGATTGGAGAACCATATACCAGGGTCCCATGGATAAGTGTTGACCATAGTGCTAAAGTAGATTGGAGAACCAAGGTCCCATGTAGAAATGAAAGCCACCATGCTGAAGTAGTCCAACTTCCATTGTAAACTTGGGTCCCACATCCCAGTGCTCATGTGAAATCCACTCGAAAGATATCGAAACTCAATAACCAACTGAAAATGATTCTCCAAAGACTAACATCGGTCATGTGGATCCAAATAAGTAGATCCATCCACATAGTGGGAAATGGGTGAAGTTGAATATGGAAGGAACAATACCACTTTAGATTATGCAAGTTGGACACATGTAGTCATAATTGGCTCATGAGTTGGCACATTGATGTTCTCTATATAATTTTGAGTAGAGGCATCATATAAAATATGAAAGCGGTTGTCATCCAAGAAATCACAATTATCCATATATGATCCGAAAAGATCTTTTAAATGACAATGGTTGAATTATTTAGCATGTGTTAATTAACCATTTAGGAAGTTGAATGAAAGAGGAAGAATTGTGAATGAAACATGGCAGCCATATACACTTATACAGATCTGAAATAAAGCAAGAAGAACAGAAAACCATAAACACCAATCTAAAAATGAAGTTCGGCAATCTCGCCTACGTCTTCAGGCCTTTGTCTCAGTGGGTCAAGCTTTCTTATTTTTGTTCAAAGCTTAAAAATTACATCACAACAGTGCCAAAAGGTTACAAAACTGATCTAGTCTTGTTCTACCAGATCTCTAGAACCCAACAAAAGAAACGACACTAAAATTTTATGACTAGAGCTCCCAGAAATGGCCCGCAAAGGTGCACTCCTCAATAGCTTCCCTGCATAAAAATGGCTTTGGCTTGGAAAATTTTCAGCATAAACCTGCTCTGAATGTCCTTTCATGGCCTCAAGAAGCCCTATTTTATATATCTCTGAAGTTGGTAACCATCTCCCAACTTCCCCCCAAGATCTGGCCTCAAAAAGGGCCCAATATCCCCCAAAAAAGACCAAAATCTCTCAATTATGTTGAATAAAACAATAAAATCATTGTTATATAGTTTAAAAATCCATTTTAGGCATATAATTAAACTTATCCCCTAAAGGTTGGGCATGCGCCCCCTTTGCATGGTCGCATGGAATCATATGGCCAAGCGCCAGCTCCCTAGGAGTTGTGCGTTGGCCCCTCTTCTGCCAACACCTGGATTTATGTGAAAGGCCATATGATCGTGTGTCAAAACCTCCATGCGCTATTAATGGGATTATCCCCCCATCCAACGCCTATGGTTATGCCCCTAGTCGGCGAGCTAACCCGACCGACTTGGGCTAACCCTTATTTCCCACACAAATATTTATATACCGGGTCCTATGGTGGAAGTTACCAAAACCGTGGGTTGGATCCATCCACGCCATAACTCTATTGCATGGTGGTTAGCGTCGAGCTTCGAGCAGACGGATGTATGGACATGCATATAACTGGGGTTGGAGAAATCATTTACAACTGTGCGTCAAAGGGTATATGTCGTGGTTCTATGGTGTAGTCACATGGTTCCCGCATCAGGGGCTGGGGCCTAGCCCCAGCCCTAACCTTCGTCGATAGCACACACATTAAAACTTAAATCTTATTTCGTTTGTATACATAATAACAACCAATGATAGGCAGGATTGTAGACTCATCCCTTCCAAGTCACTATCTCAGACAGAGGTCACGAGTTCAAATCCCACAAACTCCAAATAATTTTTCCAACCAATAACCAGTAAAGGGATGCCACGTGGCATCCCATGTCTGGGCCATGTCGCACCTTCCCATTCATTTGAATATGTCATGTGTCAATCGACCAATAAATTCCAAGTGACCACGTCATCACACCTACCACGTGTCTGTACCTTCCACGTCATCAGCACGGATGTGCCACATGTCACCCTTGTAGTGATGACATGTGTCACTCTCGGATTGGTCCACCTATCTATCCACATCAACCGTCCGTATGCCCAGTGACCCTGCCATGTATCACCTCCAGATGCTTCCACGTCAACGTCGACTATGTCTGCCATGTCATTTATACGATCGTACGGCCTGTACAGTCAGTTTCCACCTGGCATTGTACGGACTGTACATTCATCATTTTTTTTGTCTGTTTGGAAAAATGAATAGATCGCCATATCTGGAGCATACGACATATGTTTGAGTCTGTTCAAGTTACATTGGGTTCGTATTGACGAGGCATACACACACGTCTGTTTTGAAGGCATTCTAATAAATTTGATTTTTAGGCCTTTCTGTGCCCCATCAAGCTCTTGGATCCAATTATAGATCACACCTCTCCACTAAAGATCTTTTGGTCCCCAAAAGGTTACTGACTAGTCATCAAGCTCGAGATAGGCCACCCTATTTTTTCTCTATCTTTGAACTCTGTCATGTGCACTTGTCTCATCAAGATCAATTGTAACACAATCATGATAACTGACAGCATATTGTTAGCCATTTGTACCCTGTCACATCTTACTGAAACCACTATCATCCATGTAGACAACATTACTAATGATAGCATCAAAAATATGATTGCAAATGAGCTGATATGTTTGTAATATTTTCACTACATTAGCTTATCTTGAAGCAAATTGTGATTGATTTTCTATTCTACAAACATCTCATGTTCTTTCTTAAGATCAATTACTTGATTTGAAACAATTACAGGTGTGTTTCTTGCATGAGCCGCCTTTCTTAATTCTTCCATAGTTTGAAGAGAGTTATTTTCTTTTAAATGATGAGCATGAACCACATATTCTTGACATGCTTTGGTTAAATGATATTGATTCCTTTCCCTGTAGAAGATTTATTTACGATCATACAAGTATGGACTGCCTAAGACCATTCCACATTCCCTTAGTGGCACCACATCACATTTTACCTCATCCACAAACTTAGATGAAATTGAAAATTTTAATGTGCACTGCTTGGTTATGTGCATTTGATGATTGTTGCTTATCCATTTAAGTGTGTAAGTCTTATGATGTATCTGTGTTTTCAATCCAAACTATTTAACCAATTTCTCAGAAATTAAGTTAGATTGAGATCCACTATCTATCAATGTGTCAACCTTAGTGTGCCTCATGATGACCCTTATGTAAAATAAGTTAATTCTACAATCAAATCCTTCACCAATTTTACCTGTCATACCAATTAATGAGACTTTAGATTTGTCACTTGAATCCGATCCCAAGTGTTTTGGTCGTGTTGTCACTGCAACTATTTGCCTCCTTTTATTTTCCTTGAACCACTTTGGTCTCTTCTCGTGATGGAATTGCCAACAACGGTCCTCATCATGCCCCTCTTTCTTGCAATGCTTGCAAGAGGGATTCTCTTCCTTTATTGCCACTGAATTTTCCTTCTTGCCATGCCACTTCCTTTTGTCCTCTTTCCTTGAAGACGATTCCCCCGATACACCAACACCTGTTTTCCCTGATTCAATGTATGTCGCTTGAACAGAAACCTAATCAAGGTTAGTTGGTCCAAACATGAATACAGTGTTTCGAATATGTGCAGGTAAACCTCCTATATATTTCATAAGAGTTTCTTGGGTATGTAAAGGTATGTCTAACATCAATGCCATTTTACAAAATCCATCTATGTATTCTTTCACTGTTTGTCCCTTTCTTAGTTTAATAGCTTGCCATTCAATTAACGCTTTCTCTTTATAACCCAAAGGATAGAATTTCTTTCTAAATGCAGAAATAAAACTTTGCCATGATGGAAATACATTACCCACTTGTTGTGTTCCATTTTGCAACTTTCTTTGCCACTAGATGAGTGATGTGCTTGAAAGTCTAAGTGATGCCAACTTGATATGAGTTGCCCCATCCTTAATTTGTTGCACACAGCAATAAACCTCCATCTATCTGACCCAATTGTCAAGTCTCTTTGCATTAACTTCACCATCATACATGGGTAATTAGAATTTAACATCAAGTTTAAGTAAAGGCATTTCATTCTTATGTTTATGGACATGTTTCTTTGGATTGGATTTAGAACTTGAACTTGAAGAAGAAGAAGATGAAGGAGGTGAATATGGAGGTGAAGGAGGAATTTGAGGAGGATCCTCTCCTTCTTCACTTTTCCCTTTGAAGATTCACCCAGATTCGGTCTCTTCCATTCCAAGTAATCCTCATACAAAACCTTCATCATCTCCGACATGGCGAAGAATTTTTTTTGAAACTCTTTCTCATACTGAGAAAGTCCCTCTTTCAATGCCATCTTCTCTCTTTGAGAAGTTCTCTTTCTCAATCCAATCAATGGATTCTCTTCAAAAAGTTCGCCATCACCACGATGTATCTTTTCCCTGTTTAACATGAAAAACTCAAATCCAAACATCAACTGGCTCTAATACCACTTGATCTGAAAAGATCTTTTAAATGAAAATTGATGCAGAGCCCCTACCTTAGCAGAGGTCCACAACCTCTCGGTCACTGGATCATTCTTCCCCTGTGTTGAGCCGGATCAGCTCTTCGAATTCCTCGCTGGAATCCTACGAGGAATCCACGGGTCCTTTAAATGCCACGCGTAGGCCCTCTAAACAGACCCACGTATATCTTCATGTGCTCCCGACGCTTTCAAAGAATCAATGCAATGTGATCACTAACCCTCAGGCTAGGCCCCACCTCCACGTGACCACAGGCATGACCACACTCTTAACGCCAATAGGCGCTACCGAAAATCGGCCTTCGGGATTTTAGTTGCAAGGGACCCTTTCTCCTCTAATCTCCAAAACTCGAAATAGCGCTTATGTCCCTTGGTTCCTTCCCTTACTCCTCATCCATACAACCACCCGCATGATCACAGGCTACCTCCAAATGGCGCGTTTCATTTCGTGAATTCGGGGTTTCCAACGCAAAGCGCCCCGACTGCTCTTCCTCGAAAACGCCAAAATGTTGAACCCCGAAAAGGCTGGCGGGTGACTAGCTCTTCACTTGAGCTTTGTTCACGTGACCCTTTCCTGTGGTCGAGGGCCAAGCTACGGATACTTCAGGACTTCACAACTTGTATGGCAAAGGGTCCTATCTCCTGACCTCCTGGGTGTCGAAACTCCGACTCCCGAAAATCTCAGTGGTTATATCGGGTGGTCCAGATCTGCTTTGATCTGACGATCCTGGCAGCTTGTCGTGATCTCCCTTCAGGAATTTTGGAACCAATGTGTGCACCCTTTCTCCGGTGGAAAATTCCCTGAACCATGCACCTTAATCAATGGTTCATGAGGTATATTATCCAATGTCTTGGATTCACCCCTGATTTCATGTATCGAGGATTCATGAACCCCAACTCCCAACCACAGTCTGCTCCACCTCCTAGTTGCCGAATTTGTGAAGCCTCCAATGCGCTCGGACTGTTAAGGTCTGTGCAACTCCTATAGATCCGACAGTTGTTGGCTATCTGCTCTCAGATCTAATGGCTATGGCATGATCCCTTCCTATTCTCTCTTTGTGTGTCTAGACACAAATTGAACGGTCTAGATCTCTTCTCCAGCGCCCGAATCGACGAAATTTGTTGCTCCTCCTCCTGAGCTTTGTCAACTCAGAAACCTTGAAGGTTTCTCTACCTCTGCACTCCTTGCAGGATTCTTGCACACAAATGTGCTATCCATCTTGAGCTTTGGTTTCTCCCCAGCTTGGAATATTTTCATCGCTTCGAAGGTCTCGGCCTCCGATAATTCTCCTGCAAGCTCTGATTCTTGGTCTCGCCTATGTTCTTGGGACATTGTCCCTCCTGAGCTTTTCATGCTCAAATCTCTAAGGGATTCGACCCTTGCCTTCTCCTTCAAATGGAGATTGGTGTCCTCCTGGAACCCTCATGCTCAACCACTCCTTGTGCTCTGACTAGCCTTCTGACGGTTGTCTATCAACACTTCACTCGATTGTTGGCCTGGTGCACTCCTTTCACATGTCTTTGTCCTCCTTGAGCTTCAACTACTCAGACCTAAATGGTCTCTGTCCCTGTCTCTCCTTGAAGGGATATAAGTTCCCTCTGGAAACTTATGCTCAAGCACTCCTTGTTGAGCCTACAGGGGTGTTCAGTAACTCTGTGAATGTCTTCCCTGTGACACTCCTCCTTCCCTTGTACTAGAAATAGAGTTCCCTGGTGCGCTCTATGCACTCGCTCGATGCCCATCTGGCAGAGCTTCACAGAATGTTCAGAAGTTTTGTCTTCTCTCTGTGCCCTCCTTGACACAGTCTCATCTCCAAGGTGTTCAACAACCTCGAGACTTCTTTCCCTGGAGTCAATGACTTCCTCTGGTGCGCCCTCTTGGCACGCCTTTGCCTGAATTTCATAGAAATTCAGAAGTGCACTCATGCACTGGCCTTTAGAGTCCTCGGTACTCTGTCATGCAACCTCTTGCATGAAACCTCAAAGAACCAGAAACGAAATCGGTAAACCCGTAGATAGAAAAATCTATCTATCCCTACAAATGCATATCTAACATACATATACAGCATATCATAAGCACATAAAGACATTCATCAACATACACAGAATAACATGCAGGAAAAACTTCTCTGATTGTATTGATATGAAATGCCTCTTTACAATGTGATCTCGAACTGCAACAGAGTCGCGGCTTCCTCTCTTCTCCCTTATGTTATGTCTCAATATTCGAACTCTCTCAAAAAATAATATGCTAAGATATTTTTACAAGAAGGGGATCCTCGATCTCTTCCCTCCATCTCACCAACTCTCATAAATTACAATAAATTACATTGAATGGGCCATCTAATATGAATCATATCTAGATCCCCATCGACCTGTCAGCCATTAAAGGCGACTATAACTACAGCATGCTCAAAGGCACAACTTGGCTCTACCAGCCTTACAAACATTTAATACATTAAATTCAAATTTGAAATTTGAAAGTGAGAGGTTGCGCCTCTCCTCTCCATTGAACACTACTGGGTGCGTTGGCTGGCTGACACTTAGTGACGTGGAGTGATGCTCCTGCATCAACAATGGTTGAGTTATTTAGCATGTGTTAATTAACCATTTAGGAAGCTGAATGAAAGAGGAAGAATTATGAATGAAACATGACAGACATATACACTTATACAGATCTTAAATAAAGCAAGAAGAACAGCAAACCATAAACACCAATGTGATAACGGAGTTTGACAATCTCACCTACATCTTCAAGCCTTTGTCTCAGTGGGTGAGGCTTTCTTATTTCTGTTAAAATATTAGAAATGACATCACAGCAGTGCCAAAAGGTTACAAAAATGATCTGGTCTTGTTCTACCAGATCTCTAGAACCCAAAAAAAGAAATGACATTGAAATCGGATGACCAGAGCTCCCAGAAATGGCCCGCAAAGGTGCGCTCCTCAATAGCTTCCCTGCATAAAAATGGATTTGTCTTGGAAAATATTCAGCATAAACCTTCTCCGAATGTCCTTTCATGGCCTCATGAAGCCTTGGTTTATATAGATCTGAAGTTGGTAACCATCTCTCAAATTCCCCCCAAGATCTGGCCTAAAAAAGGGCCCAATATCCCCAAAAAAAGACCAAAATATCTCAATTTTGTTGAATAAAACAATTAAATCAATATTATATAGTTTAAAAACCCATTTTAGGCATATAATTAAACTTATCCCCTAAAGGTTGGGCATGTGCCCCCTTTGCATGGTCACGTGGAATCATATGGCCAAGCGCCAACCCCCTAGGGGTTGCGCGCTGACCCCTCTTCTGCCAACACCTGGATTTATGTGAAAGGCCATATGGCTATGTATCAAAACCTCTATGCGCTATTAATAGGCTAAGCCCCCGGTCCAATGCATGTGGTTATTCCCTTGGTCAGCGGGCTATCCCAACCGACCGGGGCTAACCCTTATTTCCCACACAAATAGTTATATACCGGTTCTTGTGGTGGAAGTTCCCAAAACCGTGGGTTGGATCCATCCGCGCCATAACTCTATTGCATGGTGGTTAGCGCCAAGTACCAAGCGGACGAATGTATGGACATGCATATAACCGGGGCTGGAGCAATCGTTTACAACTGCGCGTCAAAGGGTATATGTCGCGGTTCTATGGTGTAGTCACATGGTTCCCACGCTAAGGGTTGGGGCCTAGCCCCAGCCCTAACCTTTGTCGATAGCACACACATTACAACTTAAATGTTATTTCAGTCATATACATAATAAGAACCAATGACAGGCAGGTTGGTAGACCTGTCCCTGCCAAGTCACTAGCCCAGACAGAGGTCGCGGGTTCAAATCCCACAAACTCCAAATAATTTTTCCAACCAATAACCAATAAAGGGGTGCCATGTGGAAGCCCATGTCTGGGCCACGTGGCACCTTCCCATTCGTTTGAATATTCCACGTGTCAATCAACCAATAAATGCCAAGTGACCACGTCAGTACACCTGCCATGTGTTCATACCTGCCATGTCATCATCACGGATGTGACACGTGTCACCCTTGTAGTGGTGACACATGTCACTCCCGGATTGGTCCACCTATTTGTCCACATCAACCATTCGTACGCCCAGCCACCTTGCCACGCGTCACCTCCAGATGTTGCCACGTCAGCGCCAACTGTGTATGCCACATCAGTTGTACGGTCGTACGGCCTGTACAATTAGCTACCACATGGCACTGTACGGACTGTACAATCATCATTTGTTTTGCCTGTTTGGAAAAATGAACATATCGTCATATCTGGAGCATATGACGTTTGTTTGAGCCCATTCAAGTTGCATTGGGTTCATATCGACGATGCTCCTGGATCCAATTCTGGATCAATATACCAATCATCTCATGCATCCTCATAATCATACCAAAAATATATTTCTTCAGTGTATTCATTATTGATGGCCTTCATAATAGACTTCAAAATATAATTATTTTGCTCTGCCTACTAAAAGAATGTCTTGATGTTTGCCTCGAAGTATTCTAACTTTCGTTGTAGAGTCGAATATCCACTGGAAACAACACATATAATATACCAAATGAAAAATCTTAAATTTATTTATCCACTGGGTCTAATATGGTAGCAATATGAGTACCCTCTGAAAAGTTAGGAGCTCTGCAGTCTCGTTGCCATCACGAAAAACCTGAAAAATGGATGATTTTAAATCAATGATATCTTTACTTCCAAAGCTTCGATTCGAACGATATTTTTTTTTAAATTGGGTGAAATTGTGAGAGGAAATCATATATGTAATTTTTGGGGGAAAATTTGGCACCAACTTCTACATAAATCAGTAAAATCACGCGATCATCCGCGGAAACCCCCCGAAAAATAGAAGATTTTAAAATGTCGATAACTTTACTTCCTAGACTCGGTTTCAAACGGTTTTTTTTTATTTGGTTTTTTTCTGAGAGGAACTCAAATATAAAACCATTTTCTACAAATTTTCCACATAAATCTATAGAAATTATCCAAAATGTCGTATCCCTCTTTGTCTTCTTCAAAAAATCTGCAAAAATAGAAAAATAAATTGTCACTTTTTGTGACCAAAGAAAGTGATTTGATACCAATTGTTAAGTACTTGAATCAATATGCAAATATACTTCAGATATAACCCCTAATATCAACAAGAATACACCAAAACATTCACCAAATATTGAACACAAGAAATAGTCAAAACCCTTGAGGTAGGGTAACACCATATATTAATCCTTATGGAAGGATAACACTCCTCAAGAAATGCTTGGTACATTCACAATATTCTTCACTATGCTTCAATACATTGCTTACACTTCTTTATATAATATTCTCTCTATTTCCTATGAATATTCTAGAGAAGGAATGTTCCAGTAGGTAGAACCTTCTAGAAATCCTTTTCACCTTTATTGTGTTCACACTATTACATGGACCTTATTTAATAATATAGTGGACCTTGTCCACCTTACATTGAATGGAATCCACTAATAATACATAACCACATTCCCATTGAGTACCTCCCTAGGTACCCCATATTACCTCCCTAGGTATACTGTAGCAGAGCATGGGCCTCACCTTCTACCTAGGTTTTCTCTTATATTGGATGTCTCAAGATATATCATGTATTCATTTGTGTGTGGATGGTGTGTTATTTTGCTCATTTCTTTCATTTCCGTACTCAGTTATTTTCATAAATTCAAGAAAATCTAATAATTAATTAATCTCGAATCTAAGGAAAATTAGTCTACACAATCTAATATTTCATAATATTATAAAATATGTTGTGACAAAATGTTCTAATGGAATATCAACGGTAGTTTACAGATCAAATAAAAACTAATTTTAATCACAATGACCTTTCAACTCAAATAAGGAAGTACAAACCCTTTACCACAGAGGTAATAAGATAAATTTAAATTTCCCTTGATGAGGGGCATCCGACTTTTTTGTAACCATTGTTCCATTACCCATGGTGAAGGACAAAGGCTTGTGAATTGTTCAATCAATATGTATTTCACTAATGAAATAGATTTCATTCAATGAATCATGTAGGGAACTTTATATTAGGGATCTACTCCATCTTCTTAATGAATCATCATGGGGGCAAACTTGCTTGCTATAATATATTTATCAGTTAAGTGAAAGAGAAACTAGGAGTCAAAGAGATATGGCATATGCCTATCTAAACTGAAATAGAAAACCAATTTGAAGTTCCACTTAGCATTATTTTATGCTCAAAATGAATATTTTATCAATTTTGAATGTTTTTTTATAATTAGAATTTACAGATAAAATCAAACCAAAAAGAGATTACAACCTGCAGATAAAGTCAAACCAAAAAAGAGATTAAAACTTGCAGATAAAGTCAAACCAAAAAAAAGAGAAAGAAAATGAAATAACAAAATCCATTTTAACTTTGAATGAAAGTTGAAGCTTACACATGGATTGCTTTTTGTTTTAGTCACTTGACTTTTGCGATATGAATGTTTAAGTCTTTCATACATTTAAAAGATGCTTATCCACATTATGACATTAAGAAAAAGTAAAGTGAACTTTATGACCTAGAGTCTAACAGACTCTTGTTAACCGTTAATATAAAAGCCCACTTTTAAAATAAAAGTTCTTATCAATTTTAAATGATATAGATTTTAACTTCGTATTAAAAGATTTACACATTAATTGTTTGATTTCTTAACTTTTACATTTAAGTGATAGTTATGGACATTTGGGCACTTAAAAGAAGCCAAGTAGACTCTAAAATTAGTGTGAAGATATATGTCATATGTTAATACATACAAGAATAAATTAATAAATAAAACATTGTTGAAATTGGATTAGTATTATGATAGTATTGTTATTTTACATTCAAAGTAAAAAAAAATTAATAATTTTGAATTTTTTTTAATAATTTTGAATGTTTTTTTAGTGTTGAGATTTTGAGAAAGTAAGTTAATGTTGAGGTGGAGTAAATGGCTTAATCTTTAGATTCTATGGGTTAGATAAGAAGGACAATTATTTCAAATTCATTTGCCGAATCCTGATGATGAATCCCGATCCGGATTCGAAACGTCGATGACAAAATGGCACCAACTGTGGATTCTCCGGCAAATGAATTTGAAATCCTTCACCACAGAAATCTGAAAACAGAAAGGACAATTATACCTTACGGTGGGTTGTCTAAGTCAATAATATGCATGGGGATTCACCTTGTTGATCAATATCTTATCATGTTCATTCATAAAGGAGGTTTTAAAAATGTGAAAAATATGGTCAATATATTGTAGGTATTAGAGTGGTGTGTGGGGTATGAGGGGGTTTGTAGGTATTGCGGGGGGGGGTAAAAAGGGGCATTTGGGAAAAACTGGGGGATATATAGTAAAAAGATGTTTTCTTTTACTAGAAACATGTATTGGGAGGGGGGTTTAACAAAAGGATTTTGGAAGGTATTTTCCAATACCTAGTGAAATTAGGGGTATTCTTTAATATCCCATGAATGCATGTGTTGGTTCACAAGTGGAGGCCTATCACCACGTGACAATATGATCTTTGAAGCCCTAAATTATGGAATTGTTAAATTGTTCTACTTTTTTTGATTTTGAATATGTAGGTTTCACAACGAGACATAATTGAAGAATAATTTTTATGGATATAACTATGTGAGAGGTTTCAAAACGTCCAACATTTCAAGTGGACACTCCACCCATCATCAAGAACATAAGAAACTAGTATACTCGAAACAATTAATTAATATAATAGCTTCGTATTTCCTTGATGATGTGTTGAGTATCCACTCTAAACTTTGGACGTTTCAAAACCTCTCACATAGTTATAAACAGAGAAAATATTCTTCAATATATTTTGATTGTACATTAATTAATTTTGGTGGTGAATACCTACCGAAATTAGGGGTATTCTTTAATATCCTATGATGCACATGTTGGTTCACTAAGTGGAGACCCTATGACAATATGCTCTTTCAAGCCCTAAAATATGGAATTGTCCAATTGTTCTACTTTTTGAATCTATTTTGATTGTATATTAATTAATTTTGGTGGTCAATACATACTGAAATTAGTGGTTTTCTTTAATATCACATGAATGCACGTGCACATGATGGTTCACTAAGTGGAGTCTGTGTGACAATATGCTCTCCAAAGCCCTAAATTATGGAATTGTCTGATTGTTCTACTTTTTTAATCTATTTTTATTGTATATTAATTAATTTTGGTGAAAAAATCTCACTGAGAATAACCAAAATTTTGGACAAACATAGTTAAAAATTAGAGATGCAATATCTCACAAATGTGAGACAATATATGATCCGGATTATTTTCGGCACGAAATGAGAGCGAAGATATAATAAAGAAATGTACAGAGATATCGCGTATATCCAATAATATAACAGAAATATACTAGATATGCAACCATAAACACAGAGATGCAGTAATACACAATTTCTATTAATGAAAGAAATGTACAGAGACTGTAAAAATACAGAGTGAAAGACTCGCTAGAATGGTGGCAGCTTATCTCTGAGAAGAGATGTGACAGCTACTCGCATTCACAAGAAGATGATTACAATGAGGCTCTGAAGGCCTTTTTCCAGTAAACAGGAATGCCAAAAAATCTAGACATCCAAAAACCTAACCCTAGGAGATGAAGCACCAAAAGTCATGTGGGCCTCGTTTGG
>JASDQU011378012.1:11327-24182 GCA_032191745.1 Picea mariana | reverse complement strand
TTTTGATATTCAATATTTTCTTCGATCTTTCTAGATTCTTCTAGCTAAGTTATTAAGTTCTCTATGACCTATTGGGCTTCTTCAAAAATGTGAACACTTTCCTTTTGTTTCATCAATTCTTTCTTGAGTGACTTGTTTTCTTCTCTTAGTTCATATAAAGAACTAATCAATTATGCCTCATAATTGTCTTGTTTTTCAATTTGTTTTTTTTTACTCATTTCCTTCATGACATTGTATTTCAATATGTCCACGTTTTTCACAATTAAAGAAAAACAACATACCTATGGTGATTATGTACTCTTCATCTTCTAAATATGTTTGGCATGGTGAACATAATTCTTCTTGATTTGTATCTGCATCTTCTTTGACATTTTATGAATCTGTGATGGGTGAAGAATATATGTCATGTAACTTAACCCAAAGTTCTTTTGTTGATGAAAATTTACCAACCTTTTCTCTTACCAGATTAGGTAATCCTTCCTAGATGAAATCCATTTTTATTTTGTTATTCTTCTTCAATTCCTTCTTGCCTGTAGTATTTTCCCTTTTTGAACTATCATATCTTGTAACAACTGATAGCCAAATATAATGTCCTTGTTCCTGTAAAAATAATTTTGTCCTTATGCTCCACATCTCATACTTAAAACCATTTTGACCATTAAACATTAGTACTCCATTCTCATAATAATCCATGATCTTCTTCTAGTGGTTAAATTGTTTCCTAAAGGAACCATCTTTGATACCAAATGTTGGATTACTGAGAGGGGGGGTGAATAAGTAATAGATCAATCTAATCCTTTTTAACCATATAATGAAAGTGTTGTATCAATGTAGCATTATCATCCAATATTTGCAGAGTAAATAAACAATGAACAAATCAACAAACATACACATACATAATACACCAGTGTTTTTACATGGAAACCTAAAGCGGGAGAAAACCATCGAATACTTTTTCTTATATGTCTTGAATAATTACATTCATTGGAAGCACCAACTTCCTTTGTTTTCCAGCTGCAACTGGAAGGAGGCTCCAACCCCCTAGTTTCTCAGGCTACAACCTGAGGGAATTTCCAAATCCCCAATATTCTGGTTACAACCAGAAGGAGGCTACAACCCCCTATGATCTTCATATACAACCAAAAGGTGGCTACAACCACCTATCCTTGCCCCATCCAACCGACCTAACGTATAAGTAGAGTTATGGAACCACTGTCACACTATCACTGTGAGATATACTGTTGTAAACCTATACCAATCAACCTACACCAAACAACCTATACCAATAACCTGAACCATGCATCAACCTATACCTCAACCTGTTAACAACCTGTACCATAAATAAGTGCATCAACCATACTAACATGTAACTCAACTTGTACCATGAACAAGTGCATCAATCATGCACCAAACCTATACAAATAACATGTCACAAAATTCTGTCCAAACAACCTATCACAACAACTTGTCTCATCAATATTATCAACCAAATCAGATCTACTCACCAAGATCAATGACCAAGAAAAATCTCAAATATGTGCATCAACCAATCATAACAAAATAACTCATAATCATCACCAATATCAATATGTGCTTCTAATAATATACCAATACAAATATGCTACATCATCCATAAACCATGTGTCAACAATACTACTAACAAGTGCCTCCAACCATGTACCAATAATGTATCAACTACTCATCAACTATGACTCATCAAGATGTACCAACATCATCAACTATACACCTCATGTATGTGCCAACTCATCAACTACTTGTCTCAACCATGTACCCAACATGTACCTCAACCAAAAGCCCTCATTAATTTCATCATCCAAATATGATTTGTAACTCTGTAATAGACCTGATGTATATGATCACACACCTACAAACCTTCCTTAACTTTAACAACAAGAGACTATCATTTTCATCAAACTTTTATTTAGTCTCACATGACTAGTTTTGGATTAGTCAACAACCCTAACTTGAAATAATCATAACTGACTAGTTTTGGATTAGTCAACAACCCTAACTTGAAATAATCATAACTATGTACCTGTAATGAATAAAGATATGTAAATAGTACATAGTTTTCTTCAGTGTGTTTTATGCAATGCCTCCAGGTGTCACTACTTGGAACCTTTCAGAAAAGGATTTATAGAAAAAATGGCATACCTTGTTGAATTCTAGCTTATCCTAGAGAGGGAAATTGTAGAGTGTGCCCCTCTCGGAATATTTTTCTATGGATATGAAAATTTTACAAAGAATAATACAGATTGTACTCTAACCAACACTTTTTTTCTTACTTAATTTGGATATTTTATGAAGACATTATGACGTTTTTACCCAAAACACATGTTTTAGACTAGTTTCAGGACTAGCCACAAACCCTATTTTCCACTGAGTGTAACTCCAAAACTACAACAACCCACAAGATGAAATTCATACCAAAACTACTTGGATATGTTTTTTCAATGTCTTATCAATTTCACGGTATGAATCATTCTAGAAAAAACTTTATTGCGGAAATGGTGAGATGACCTGTAAATAACATTCCTTAGAACGCATCATCAAAAGAATTTATCCTCCCTTGAATTTTGGCCTTCGTTACTTCACCTTCTCTCTGAAATTCGGCTTAGATATCCTTTGGTTACCTCAGTCAGCTAATATTCAATATTCTCAATTTTGATATGAAATGAGAGAGCCTTGCCTCTTATTTATACTTTCATGTAGCTTCCTCAAGGGGTTACCCTTTAACCATCTTAACCCACTTTCCTTATTTTAGGGTTAACCAACTTCTAACCACTTGTCCAATCAGTAATTTATCCGTTAAATTTATTATTTAAATAATTTATTTTGTATCCATTTTTACTTATAGTACACTCATCACTTCACTTTAACTCAAGGGGTTACCTTCTAACCATCTTAAACCACTTTCCTTATTTTAGGGCTAACCCACTTCTAAACACTTGTCAACTTAGTAATTTCTCCATTACTTTATTATTTAAATAATTTCTTTTGTATTCAATTTCAATTATAGTAAACTCATCACTTCACTTTATTATTTACCTTCTAAAAATCTCTTAAATCACTTTGACTACTTTGACCTTTTGGGGCTTCTAGATGACTCATGAGGGTTCTACAACTTCACATGGCCATAACTCTCTAACCGTGAGGAGTTATGTGACGTTCCCCATAACACTAGAAATGGCATGACATGTACTATCCATATAGAATAGTATTACCTAAAAATATATCAAAATTCATATCGTTATCCATCAAACAAACTTGGGTCCATTACCCAAACCTGGGTTCTCCAACTTCAAATGGCCATAACTATCTAACCGTGAGGATTTATGTGATGTTCCACATACCACCAGAAATGGAATGACATGTAATATCCATCTACAATAGTCTTACATTCAAATATATTAAAAATCTTACCATTATACATGAAACAACCTTGGGTCCATTACCCAAACCTTTGTGCTACTGGAATTTGCTACCGGACTTTCTCCAAGGGTTGACATCAATCACTAATGGTTGAAATCAATATAAAATATCACTCTCCAATTGTTGACATCAATGAAAACCAATTATCCATCAACCTAAACCAATTGTCTGACAATCATATGAGTTCTCTTTTATAAGACAAGATAGAGACCCTTTAGTTCTCATGGTTGTTCGTTTCATTTGTCCCCCAATTTATTTTTTACATTAGAAAATATATATGTGGGAGTTACAAATGGAATATGAAGAGACCCTTGGGTGGTTACTTTTATCCTATGGTAGTTTACAAATAATATTCGTTAAAAAACAATCATTGACTCTTCATATTGGCGTTATATTTTGTTCCCCAAATGTTTTTAGGAATTTATGGCTTCGACCTGGTGAATGTGATCATCTTGGATTCTTCTCCTCTTTCTCATATTTATATCGATCTATTTTTGGCTCAATTTCGATACATGTAGCTTGAGATATAATTGTTTGAAGTATGGACAGTGGGTTCTTCATCTGAATTCAGGTTCCTTCTATATTTTTCATTTATGGACCTTTTCTACTATCAATATACTTTCACTTTATATCCCATCCCATTCTCCTTTTCTCCATATTTCCATCGAGTCCTCTTGGTCTCTATTTCATTGCTTGTAGCTTCATATACAACTATTTGAAGTTGGTATGGACAATTTTCCCCCAAAATATGTGGGTTTTTTTTTCTATGTTTTCTGATGTTTTATGTCAATTTTTAGGCCTAGAGACATGTACCAGTGTGTTCCTATATCTGATACCTTTCCAACGAGGTATCACAAACCTCATTCTGACACCTTTAGTAAATGTTATGATCATTTAAAAATTGTCGCTTAACAACCATTAATAACGCCTGTAGGTTAATCTGGACCATTGATTTTTTAACCAACAAATAGAGAAATACTATCTGCATAAGAGATAAACACTTAATGATCAAATGGCTTGGCCCTCATGGATATTTGGAATAGAACCTGAGCGGCATGGGACCTACAACTTGTAGCATGATTTTTTCCAATTTTCCCTTTTTATTTATTTTTTATTTTATTTTTATTTTTTAACATTAGGAAAATAATTTTAAAAAGTAAAAGATAAAATAAAATTCAAGGGATAAACACATTATTTTACATTTATCTATAATTACTAACAAAAATTAACTAAAACTAATTAGCTTAATCCTATGAAATAAAAACTAAACTAATTACCATGTTAATGTAAAAAATGAAAATTATCAAAATTATCCCTCAAAATTATCAAAATAATGATGTACGTATGTCTTCTTCTCAATCTGCAGAGAATCAACTAGAATTAATTAACACCACTTTTAATTGTCATCATAATTTTCAATGATACTTCCAACCCTTGGAATGTCACCCATGGCTCTTTTCCTCTTGAGATGGACTATTTTTAGGTATCATCTAGTTTGCATTCTATACCAAGCATAGAATCATTTTCTTCTTCATGGTTCCTCATTAATGTCCCTTTAGGAGATCATCTCCATGCTTGGGTCCTCTTGACTTGTCATCCCATTGTACCTTGCCAATGCACTCAACACCTTAGGAATTTACTCAACATGCCTCTTCATTGTTTTCAGAGTTCTTGAATGTTGCAATAAACTCAAATAACTTGGAATTCACCTAGTGGTACCATTTTCCACTATCTTTCAGTTACTCTTGAACTTTATCCAATTTTGGAATTCTTTGAGATTTATGTAATTCCTTCCCAAGTATGGTTGAATACCTCCAGAACCAATCCGCACATAATGTATCGATTTATACATCTGCTGGCACTTTTAGCATAAATGGTATTCATTATTCACCCATGAAGTTATAACATTCACACCATGATTCCATTGCACTACTCTAAGGAAAATAATGAAGGTACCACCCCCACAACTGTATGACTGATTCTTGGAGGTGTTGACCTTGAATTCATGTATACACCAAGTCCCTTTTTATCAAAACACTAGCACCTGGACTTACCATTCCTTTTTTACTTGTTCTTCCTACAAAGTACTTCATTATTTGTACCTTGGTATCCTCTAAAGTGAATGGAACTTCACTACTTCATCCACTAAAAAATCATTTCTTACACTCATATTCCATTGAGCAGACTGATGCACATGAGTGGATTTCTTGTAGTTGATTACCAATCCCTCTTAGTTGCACCTATACTCATACCTTATCATTCTTCAATCTTGACCTTTGATCATATTGTGAGAGATTATTGTCATAGCACTCTTGCCTTGAGTACCTCTACTTATCTTTAACCAAATTTCAACCCTCTCACCTATTATGAAAACCATGTCTCCCCACTTCCGTGGTCACAGTTCCATCCATATTCATTACTCGTGATTTATCATGAAGCATAGAAGATATCTCTATTACTCAACATCCACAATTGGTATGCATATTTGTCATCTTGAAGTCTTTTTCCAAATCATAGTTCCATATTGAGAGACTTCTATATTACTCAGTAAGTATAGACACCTTTAGCTAGTAGTTTCCTCAAGCAATCAATCCACATTTTGAAGAAAGGACCTTGACATGTTCCTAATACATGAAGATACCACTTTGTTAAAGACAATTTTCTATGTGTTATCATCAATCTTAATCTCTGATTGCAACACATTTATTATATAAGATAACATTTCTAAAAAATTTGGTTAAAGCAAGCATATAATTTTGGTAACAAAAGAACAATTTTTCCCCTTTATGGTCACCAAAAATATTATTTCTGACTTCCTGTGAACTATATTGTTCATATCACAATTATAGGTTATTACATGGACTCCTCTATCCAATACCTTTCAAATGACTTCTTTCTTTCTCCATTATAAGTTTTGAGAAGAAACTTATGGTCATTTAAACATTACCCATTAATTCTTTATGTTCACCTCTCAACCAGGTACTATTCTTGACTGTGATTATGCATTTTTTCACCCACTCCTTTGGAGTTTTTGTAGGATCCCAAATGAGTACCTTCGTAAACATATTCTGGCCACTATGGCCAATTTTCACCTTCATCTAAGCTCCAGGATGCTAAATACATCCTGCTGAAGTTTTAGGCCAAATAATATTTTTGGCCATGTATGCTACATGTACCTTCTATTCCATCCTATAAATTTGTATGTACCCATAATTTTAACTTAGCTCCGTGATTGTGTTATATAGCTCAAGATATTTCCATAGACTACTCATGTGCCTCGATCTGATTCTAGAGCAAGAAGTTATGGCCCTCAAAAGTTGAATGGGGCTTAAAATTTACCCTCCACTATTTGTCTTGTAATTCTCTCGTACTAAATTTGTTTGACAAATGGTTTACACCATTAACAATATCTCTCTGATGTTGACATGGCATCCCAACTCCACCTAGCACTTTGTATTGGTTCCCCATCAACCTTCGACTACCATGGCCTTGGCTTGTCATCCCTTACCTCCTTCTTTCCTCTATATATATATATAATATTTTGTGGGCCCCACATCCCATGTCACTCATTCAATGGGTTTTGGGAATGGGTGGGCCCCATCCACACCCATTCATCATGTGTGTGTGAAGTTACACATCCTTTTGATCGGATGATTGACAATTGGAGGGCATCGACGATGATCGACGGTCCATGTCGCATTGTGACCCCCCAAACCTATCTGAATGTTAACATATTGGGGAGGGGGAAAAAAACCTAACCAATATTTTGTCCTTAGGTTATTTCAACCCCACTCAACCCCCCTCAAAATTTGGTTCCATGGGTCCAGGTTCCAGGTTCCACCGGTAAGAGGGTGCCCACCACCGTGGCACCAGGTCACCCGCCACCTGTGACATCATGCCACTATGGCAGTACATGTCATTATTATTCCATGTCAGCTAACACGTGGCCCACCCCACGTCACACTGGAGTCAGCGTACAAAAAAATTCCCAAATTTTTCCCAATTTTTCTTATTTTAAAAATTTTCCAAAATACTAAAAAATGCCCAATTTCAAAACTCTTATGGCAGTCGGAATTGATGTGTTGTAATTAATCTTTGTATGGCCAATTTTGGCCCTATAAAAATCCTTTTAACCCCAACACCTGTAATTTAACTTTTGCATGTGGAATTCCTCATGAAATTGATTGTAAAATTTGGGTCTTTTGCACAATTTCGCCCCAAATTCACTATGGTGCTCTGCAAGTATGAAATTTGACCAATTACAGGTCTAAATTTTACTCAAACAGAAATTTTAATTTATGGATTTCTAATCACCAGACCAAATTGTCAAATTTTCATGAATTTAATAACAAAAGTTGAGGTTGTTTACCAATTTCACCCAGCTACTTCCAATTTTCTCTATGGACGCACTGTCAATCGAAATTCATCCATATACTGACCTGAATTTGTTCAATTGGATATTAAAACTTGAGGAATTTTGACTCTCGCTTCAATTATTTCAATTAACCCTAAAATTGTTCCCAATTTCACTGTAATAATTTTGCCGAACAATTGGAAATGTGCTCTTTCTGCATTACGTCTGATAGTTTTCCTGCTTACTCCACAATTTTCAACTTTGTGCTCTGTTAAATGGCCCATATAGGCTCAATGCTGAAAACTGGAGCTTTGATAGCACTTTGTAATCTCCCCATTACCAAAAACTCCAAAAAAATTCTCCGATACCATTTAATTTCTTTGCATACGAACATTAATGCATTCCTAACATCATATATTGTCAAACATATTTATAACAGAGAAACCACAATGGATTTAACTCAATTATAAACACAGTATCAACAAGAATAATACATTACACATGGTAAACAACATGTAATTACAATTACAACAGAATGCAATTAACATAATTACAAACATTACACAACAGAATAATACTCATTTAATGGACACATATTTGTTTTTGTAAAAACACCAATTGCATGTAGACCTTCTATTGGCATAGGGGAAGACCCAGGGTTCAATTCTCAAGAGCGCACCAACAAAGCCCTAACTACTGGCCCTTTCGGCAACACCTGCGAAGCAGATGAAGTCTCACCAAAGATAGAGGCAGGGGTGGTTGCAGGACTCAATTTTCTGTAACCTTAGCTGGGACACAGATCTGTGATTATATTGCTTACAGAGTACTTAGCATAGATCATTCGTTAATATTCAACCCTTATTATACTTCGCAAATAGCACAAAGCATCAAAGCATTCACTTAGATCTAAGTTATTTCATCACTTAGCAACAGTAAAATAGATCAGATCTGGTAGATCAGCACTAATCATCTTCATACATGTCAGATATAGCATTCACACACCTCTAAGAAGCACAAATAATAAGTAGATCTATATAAATATATCAAAGCACTTAGCAAAAGAAGAGATAAACACATTAATTCAAAGCACAAATCATAACACACAGATTTACGTGGTTCACTCCCACCCTGGGGATACGTCCACCAACTCTTCTTCTTTATTAGCATCTTCAATCAGTTACAGCACAGAGCCACCAAAAACTTTCTTCACATAGGACGGAATATTTTTGCAGCTCGCTAGATCCTTCTTCCTTGCACTACAGCACAAAGCCTTCCACAACTCCTTACAACGACTTGCACTTAGCTCTGCAAGCCTCTTACAGTCATGCATAGAGCACTTACAAAATCTATTAGCACTTAGCTTACATCACATACATTTCTATGTCTTTCGATAGATGCCTAGATATCTATTTATACATTACAAAAGTGGGCCTAAGCATGGGTAAACCCACGGGCCAACATCCCTTTCCCATTACATATTCCCAAAAACCCAAAAGGGACCCAAAAGTCGGTCGACATTCTGCAATCTCTGCTTCGTCTGGCACTCCATCTTCGACAGGCTGTTGAAGTCCCAATAATTGTCAAACATGACCAAGCATCTCCCAAAACTTAGTCAAGGGCCAACAGGCCCCCAACACTCACCTGTGACTCGTCCCGAGTCACTCTAGTTTAATCAATTCTGCCTTGAATGCCTCGAGCTTGGCTCGAGCTGCTTCGACCTATTGTTGTGCTACAGCCTCTTTCTCGGCAAACTCCTAGATGAGTGCATCATTGACGGGTCCCTATAGGCGTTGTTCTGTTTCACTCACAACCTGTTCTAGCTCTGCTCCTCGGCTTTCAACCTCCGTGAACAACTGACATGCCTTATCTTGCACCGGTTGAAGTCATTGAGTCACTTCCATCACTTTTCTTTGGATCATATCGATCTACTATTGGGACATGCGTTGTTCATGATATCTCTTCATTCTTTCTACGGGTGACAGTGCCTTCAACTGCATCTATACCTTTTCATCTTCATACTTCGCCTCATGGAGCTGCGACTCCAATTTATATAACGTTGGGTTTTCAATGAGGTTCTCATATGTCTGGGCACTGCAGCTACTCAGCTACTTGCACTCCAAGGCAAGAGCTTTCAGTCTGTTGACTGTGCTGCAGGCAGTTATTTCTCTTTGGTCTCTGATCTCCTGTAGGGTCTTAGGTACTGCACGAAGATCTAGATCTGTAATGTGTTGCTAGAGCTTCTAGATCACTTCGACGAGCTGTGCCACCTGCTATGGGATTCTTTCTTCAGTCTTTACCTCAACGACTATCATGGATTGAAGTGCTCTGTTGACCGCTTCCTTTACTTCCAGTTGCTCCACCAGCAACTGTTCCTTTCCTTGTTGTAGCTATTCTTTCTCTGTATCCCATTTTTCTTGGAGAGCACTCTTTTCTTGTTCTATAGAACTGCGTTGTTCTACAAGTACTCCCTNTGGGACATGCGTTGTTCATGATATCTCTTCATTCTTTCTACGGGTGACAGTGCCTTCAACTGCATCTATACCTTTTCAGCTTCATACTTCACCTCATGGAGCTGCGACTCCAATTTATATAACGCTGGGTTTTCAATGAGGTTCTCATATGTCCGGGCACTGCAGCTACTCAGCTACTTGCACTCCAAGGCAAGAGATTTCAGTCTGTCGACTGTGCTGCAGGCAGTTATTTCTCTTTGGTCTCTGATCTCCTGTAGGGTCTTAGGTACTGCACGAAGATCTAGATCTGTAATGTGTTGCTAGAGCTTCTAGATCACTTCGACGAGCTGTGCCACCTGCTATGGGATTCTTTCTTCAGTCTTTACCTCAACGACTATCATGGAGTGAAGTGCTCTGTTGACCGCTTCCTTTACTTCCAGTTGCTCCACCAGCAACTGTTCCTTTCCTTGTTGTAGCTATTCTTTCTCTGTATCCCATTTTTCTTGGAGAGCACTCTTTTCTTGTTCTATAGCACTGCATTGTTCTACAATTACTCCCTATACTTGTGTCAAATCCTGAGTGCATTTCTCTACTTCATCTTGTGCTTTTTGAATTCGAGCCTTGATTGAATCTGCAATTTGGTGGAGTTGAGATAGCCTGTCTCCTACTTCTGGTTTTCCGACAGATAGGGGTGCAGTGGAGACTGTGCGCTTTGACTGAAGTGGCTACTGCACTCCTTGGAGCTCTATCTCGATCTAACTGTACATATCCTCTTGTTTAGTCTCTTGCTTATCTACTATATCCATTGCAGCATCATTCGAAGTTGTGACGATGAATTTGAAGTCGTCTGGGGTCAGTGTGGTCTACAGCTTAGTCACAGGAGATTTCGACTTCTTCCAGGAAGAAGGTTTCTGAGGTTAACCCTTCCTCTTCTTCAAAATCTCTGCTTCATCTTTGTGCTTCTGTTCGACTTCTTCTAACTCTTCACCATCACCCTCTTGCTCTAACGTGATGGAAGCATTCTTCACCGAGGCACTACTTAAGTCTTGCACTTCGTTGATCTTCTGTCACATGCTAGGTCCGGGTAGATCCTACGCAGTTTCTAGATTGTCTACATCAAATATGTCTGCAAGGTCAGCTGGAACAAGGAGGTACGCCAACCATTCCTTTGTGATATCCTCCAGATATTCTTCTGTTAATCTATAATAGGACTATAAATGTTGCTTGTGCTCATCAGCACGTGTTGTGATGTAGATAAAGTGTCTATCTACGTTGAACTTCATCAGGGGCCGAAACCTATAGAGGGTGTTCGGAGTGATGCACAGTGTAGACTGGATAGCTACTTTCAACTGATTATAATATGAATGAAACATGACATTTAACTTTCATTGTTCATTCATATCATTCGAGTACAATAGGGTACTGAACTTTACAGCCAGCGGTTCAAATGGCTCGATGTCTAGGAAGGTCGCACCTCTGGCATCTCCCATGCAATGAAAGCAACCAAGATCAGGAGCCAACTGAAATGGAATTCATATCCATTGTCCTGGGCTTCTCTGTAGTCGAGCTCCAGTTGGTTTACCAAGTACTATGCCCAATTCATCTGTAGGCCCTCCACGCACTTTCCTGCAAGGTCTAATACGAATCCAGTTACTTGGGTTGGTCGGTTCTTGCGAACTAACTTTCCTGCAATCAGCTAACAGGTGAGGCGTACTACATCGTTTTGAATATAGGCTACCTTGTAGCCATGCATGCCCTTCTCGACATCACCATAATTATCTTTTATCTTCTATGCTAAGGCTCGGTCTGTGGTATTTCTAGGGTAAAAATCATGTGGGTCAGGGCCTTGCATGCTTAGCCCGGTGATCCGATGGATCAAGGTTGGGTCCATTGTGATACGTTGGTTTAGCCATAAATATCCTCCATGGTAACAGGATAACAACAAATTAACACATGCGTTCACTTCTTAATGTCATCTGAAGTGTGGGATCTTCATAACATTAAGCAAGGTAGATTGCACGAGGTTATGGGTCTAAGGATAGGGGATAATATTTGAAATCTTGCCTTTCATCTTGGTCAGATACTTATGTCGAGCGAGCATACTATGAACTTTACGGTCTCCAAGGTTGAATTCACTAAACTTCGGTGCTGCTATCTTATCCTGGTCTGTGTGAACTGTGTGTACCCCTTTTGAGAGGTACGTAGTGACCAAGGCATGGTCAAAATATCTAGGCATGCTATCTCTATTCACTATGCCGCTCAGAGGAGGTATATACATAGGTAAGATGCTTGGAATCAACTTAGCATTCGCGAGATCGTCTCTATGCTTTGTTCTCGTCTCTGTCATGATTCTGGAAGTTCCTGCTATGTGAGCAGTCAATGGAGAATCTTGGACTCCTCCTGTCGATGATGCTTTCACACCTACAGACATCCTTCTTTTCAACATGACTTTCTCGGTCCTGAGATCAACAAGTACTTCCTTCATAGATTCTTCAAGTGCACTAAGCTCCTCGGACATACGCACTCGGGGTTAATAATATCAGCTTCACGAAGTAATGTAGACATGGAAATTAAGGATGTAATGATCACTAGACAATA
>JASDQU011378011.1:18983-37234 GCA_032191745.1 Picea mariana | reverse complement strand
ATGTATGGTGTACCACATATCTCTCTGAGGGGAATCACATGGATGAGTGCCCTCCACTTCTGAATTATGTGGGGATGGGAATGTTGAGTCCATTCCCAACTGGGTCCGAGAAGAAATGGTGTGAGATATGCTAATAGTGGGGACATGTACCACCCCATTTCCCAACACTGTAGAAGTATCAAAAGACACATCATACTCTATTATGTGAGTTCTATAAATCTATGGGACATGATGTCAATAACTATTGGTCATTCCAGTTGATGCAAGACAATACCCGTGATGCATTATGGGTACATCAAGAATAGAATTGTGGTGATAATGGTGGTGTGGAGAGAGGTAGATACCAAGGAGGTCCCAAAGGAAGGTATGGGAATGGTCGCGATCAAGGATATGGAGGAGGGGGAGGCAGAGCCCTCACTTATTTCAATTTTGTAGAAATTGGCCATGAATCAAGGTTTTGCACCAATCCATGTGTAATTTTATTGCTATAGTCTCGAACATGTCACAAAAGACTATCCTAAATTAGTGAATAAGTGGGAAGAAAAGAAGATGCATTGCAATATGGTGTATGCATAGCCATGTAGAAATAAGGAGAAATACGAGGAAGTCGATGTCTGGGTGGTAAGCCGAGGAGGAGAAAATATAGGAAGAAAATTTGAGTAGGCTAAGATCTTGGGACAAAATATGGAGGGGAATATCAGAAAGGCAACAAAACCCCCTCCTAAGTTCGATGTTTCCCAACAAAAGTAGTTTATGCATGATGCGTAGAGACCCATTGAAGAAGAAAGATCACACAAAGATTTGCAGCATGTGACACAAAGACTACTTGAGGAGGCTCAGATCCCTGAAGAAGTGAAATGAGCGACATAGAGGTTGTTGGAGGAGGTATGTATCCTGGAATAAGTGCAATGGGTGACATAGAGGTCACTAGAAGAATTTCATTCCCAGGAGGAGCTACAACATGTGACACAATGTTTGTTGGAGGAAGCTGATATGTGCAAGGATTTGCAGCATGCCATGCAGAGATCGATGGAAGAAGCTCACAAGTAGGAAGAGTTGCAATGCACTGAGAAAATAACAATTGAGGAACATTAATTGGAGGAGTTTAAGTGTGAAAGGCACAAAGAATGTTTGCACAACTTAGGTCGTGATATAGACACAAAGGATCAATTAAATGATTTCTTACATTTTTTTTTGAGATTGCTTAGTGATATTGATGCTACGAAGAAGTTGATGTAGATGTTAGCCACTGGTATGGGGAAGGAGTTGAGAAAGTGAACTACATCATCTCCCCTACTAGAAAGGGAGGTGTTCTATCTCAGCAAGCAGAAATGCATTGATAGAGAGTTTAAGATGACAGTTGAGCTTGGTGGCTATGACATGGATGGATTCATGTTTGATCTGGGTTCCAACATGAACAATTTTCCAAAGAATCCTCAGAGTTGATGGGGAAGTCGAGTGTAGTCTGGTCACCTATTCGGTTGCGGTTGGAAAATCAATACAAGATATATCCTATAGGTTGACTAGAGCAAGTATAGTTAAACATCAAAGGGGTGAATACCAATTCTAAATTTTAGGTCACAGAGATTATCTATGAATCTGATCCATACCTCATATTTATTGGAATTGATTGGGCCTTCGATAATAATGCAATGCTAAATTTGAAGAAGAGAAGGATGTCATTTGAGACAGACACCTTGCATGTGATCACACCACTGGATATGAATGAAGGATACAAATACAACGAGCTTGTGAATGAGAATGCGTAAAGTTTTGTTATTGAAAAAAATATAATATTACTAGTCACAGGGAGGATTGCATTAACCCCACCGAAGATGGAGAATTAAGTTGGTGAAGCATCAATTCATATGACATTATTTTTGAATATGACATGGAAAGGTGACAAAACAAGATGTATGAATTCTCCACTCATAGAGGTACAAGGATAATGAAAGCAATACACTGGATAGGATATGAGCTATGTGATCCCCCATGGTTTGATGGGACAAGACCGGTATAGGCATTCCTTGTATAGATGTAGAAGGTCATCCTCGTCAGACATAAGATCCAAGCCATGGATATAGTGGTCCAAGGGACACCTATGAAATGGTGGGTGACACATTGCGTGAATATTCAGAGTAAAATGCAGGTGGATGAGTTGATAAAAGTGTGGTTCTGACACATCGTTGATTTCAAACTAGCTATCCGGTACAAGGGTATTGAGGATCCCCAGGAACATATTTATTTTTTCGAAAAATGTTGGAATTCTAAGAATATTCCTCGAACCTAATGGTTCAACCAGTTCATCCATATTATGTATATGGTCCCTAAAAGATGGTATATTCAAGAGGAAATCAAGAGGAAACGAGAGATTGGACCCATATGAGCTTTCAATTTGGCATAACGTTTGGCTTCACAATAGAATATCCAGCTCAAAGAGTGGCCCTCTTCCATATTAAGGAATTTATATCCCATTTTCATCTAAAGGACACCACACCAAAGGTGGTCTGCTCTCATCATCAACCGGTGTAAAAATTGAAATAGGTTGTCCATTGTTGGAAGGTCGTGTTGGAAAATTGGTTTGGACAGTTGGTTATCATAGATGTCAACCCTTGGACAATGAACTTAGAGATTTATGTCAACCCTTGGAGAGTGATCTTATAGATTGATGTCAACCCTTGGAGAAGTATGGATTCCCTAGATATGTGGACGAGATCATTGGACAATTGTTTTTCATGTTAGAGGTATACCATTGATATTTACACATTGTTAAGGTATACACTTGTTATGGTACATATCATGGTATGAGTTGATGTAGATGGTTGATGTAGATGGTTAATGTGCATGGTTAGCACATGGTATGGTATAGGTGTTGTTGATGTGCATGGTTGGAACACGGTATGGTACAAGTGTTGTTGATATGCATGTTTGGCACATGGTATGGTACATGTGTTGATGTGCATGGTTGATGTATGGTACATGTTGGTACATGGTATGGTACAAGCACGTATCTTGTGATGGTATGTTGGTGACTTCAGTACATGATTGGTAGAGGCATGTGTTGGTGATGGTGGAAATTTGGTTGAGAGGTGCCCTTGGTATATGATCTGTGTGAGAGGATCCAATGACAGGTTAGTCATGGTCATGGAACCCATAGTTGATTGAGGAATAAAGACATGGCGGTTAGTATACTTGCAAGAAATACTATCATAGATGGATAGTACGAGTCATGCTATTTATGATGATATATGTTATGCGACATAGTTCCTCACATTTGAGGAGATATGGATCTGTGAAGTTAGAGGTCCCTCAAGAATATTCTAGAAGCCTCCAGAAGGTCATCAAGAAGATTGCCTAGTCAAAGTGGTTGCAACAAGGGATTAATTATTGAAAAATTAAAGGAGGAGCTAACAAGTTGCTTGTCGAAGAAAAGTGGCAGTAAACATAAGATAATAGGTTGCATCTATAGAAGATAATTAATTATTGTAGGGATAATTAATTATTGCAGGAATAATTAATTATTAGAGAGATAATTAATTATTACAGGGAAAAGAAACATAGAGTAAACGAAGGATAATAGGTTGCGTGTGAGTTTCATGCTATCATGAGTTGCATGTCATTAAGTAATTTCTCCTATATAAGATAGAGAAGAGTCCATTTCAAATCACTTTTGAGAATATAGGCTGGAGGTCTAAGGAAGTGAGTTGAAGACAAATAAGTCAAGTGAAGTAAGAAGTTTGCAGGAGCTGAGAGTATGGAGAAGGGGTTTCATACATGGATTCCTTGAGTATACTCACGAGTTTCAGGAGGAAAAGCATGGACATCCGTGACCTAAAATGAGGCAAGCCACAGACATCCCTGACTTGCAATGAGGGAAAGCGCGGATACCCACAGACATATAGTATACACATTTGTGGACCTGTGAGGAAAATTTTGGAAGATCAGGGATCTAAAATCTTGGTTCAGCTATAGTTTGAAGGTATGTTTTTCTGAGTGTGTTAAGGAGTTAATTTGAATAAATCGGGAACATGTATGTCTCAACAAATCATAAGTTGTTGATTTGGAGAATTCATTTATGGATTTTTGCATTAGGAATAAGTGGTTGCAGTCTTGATGAGATATTGATATCAAAAGTAGAAGCATCAGAGGTATCAAAAGAAGAAATAACAACATGTTATTAGTTACAACAATAGAGGTAGTGATAGGGTTGTATACAGTTATATTTCAAGGTGGTTGGATAGGGCAAGGATAGGGGTTGTAGCTTCCTTCTAGTTGGATCTAGAAAATTAGGGAGTTGGACCTTCCTTTAGGTTAAAGCCTATAAATAGGGGGTTGGAGCCTCCTTCCAAATGTATCTGGAGAAATAGGAAGTCGGTGCTTCCAATGAATGTACTCTATGATCAACAAGAAAAACATTCTTTGGTTTTTTCCCGCATTGGGTTTCCACATAAAACTTTGGTGTAATGCGTTTATGTTTTAATTTATGGTACTGATGCAATATTGAATGTTGATTGAATATCATTGAATATTTATATTGTGATTAAAGAAAGAATATTACTAATACTGATTCACACCCCCCACTCTAAGTATTCCAACAGGTCGACATAGACAATGTTGATGATGATGAACCACGAGGGATATAGATAAAATAATCTGAAGGAGAGCGTGTAGTGGAAGGGAAAGTGTTGGAGGTGATGGTGCTAGACTATAGTGGTTTGACTAACACAATGAAACATAATATTGTAACTAAGGAAGTTCCCAAGATGACCATCATTGGAGATTATTGGGATAAGGAGATAGTGAGTCAAGTGGTAGACTTACTAAAGGAATATGAGGACTAGATTCCTCAGAGATTTTCCAAAATGAAAGGAATTGCAGGCACTAGGGGCCATGATTATTTAGCTCAAATCGGATGTCAAACTAGTCAAGAGAAAGTCTTATTGATTAAATCCCAAATATAAGGAAAAGGTGCGCAAAGAATTGGATCCGATGTTGGATGTTGGGATCATTGTCCCTATGGAGGAGTTTAGCTGGATTAGTCCTATGGTTGTGAAACCTAAGAATATTAGTGATATTCGAATTTGTGTAGATATGAGAAGTCTCAACGTATCCTGCATCCACGACCCTTTCCCTACACCTTTCACAAATGAGGTGTTGGAAAATGTTGGCGGTCAGGAAGCCTACTCATTTACCAATGGATTTTTAGGGTATCATCAGGTTCGTATTGCAGAAGAGTATCGAGAAAAAACCACATTTGCGATGGAATGGGGGTCATTTGCATACATCGTGTTTCCTTTCATCTTGAAAAATGCCCCCGTAGTACTTTCCTAGATAGTGGTCACAACCTTCAAGGAATTTATCCACAAGTTAGTTGAATTTTATTTGGATGATTGGAATGTGTTCAATTTGTTGAAGTAACAAATGCAATCCCTTTTGTTGATGTTGGTCGATGATGTCAGCTATATACTTCATTAAATTTAAAGAAGTGCATCTTCTGCACACCCTTCGACACACTGTTGGGCCACGTCGTGTGCAAGGATGGATTATTGGTCGATTGGGCTAATATTGTTTCCATCTTGGATATGGTGACCCCCACTTCAATCAACAAATTGCACCTGACATTGGGTCATACAGGATATTATTGGTGGTTTATTCAGAATTATTCCAAAATTATGGTCCTATTGGAGAAATTGTTGTGCAAAGATACTAAATACAGTTGGACACCAGAATGACAAGAAGCCTTGGATACTCTCAAAGAAAAACTTTTCATTGCGCCAATTCTAGTTTTTCATGCCTGCTTTAAGCTATTTCACGTCCACGCAGATGCTTCATCCATTTCACTGGGTATAGTTCTTGTGCAACCAAGCAAAGGAAATTTTTACCATTTGGTATGTTTTGCAAGTCACAAGATGTATGATGCATAAAATAATAGACCACACCATGATGACCTCGCCATGGTATATGCATTGCTGAAATTTCACAATTTCTTACTAGGGACCCCTTTAAAATTATTAACAGACCACTACACGCTCAAACATTTGGTCAAAAATCTAGTATTAGGAGGTAGAGTATGCCACTAGTTGTTTCTCTTCCAATATTTCAAGTTTGAAGTTGTGGTCAAGCCGGGTAAGTACAATGTTGGACTATATCATCTGTCCTGGATTAAGACTGGAGAGGCTAGTCAAAGCCTAGATGATGAACTCCTAGATGCAAAAATATTCCGATTGAAATCAATTCTTGATCAATTAGTTGATATCACTGAATTTCTCATGGCAGGAAAACCTCTGCCAAGGTATACCGAAGTTCAACGTCGTCAACTTGTAACCCATAGTGCATATTATCAATTGATTGTCAGGAAGTTGTATAAGTTGGGTGTAGATGACATCATGTGTAGTTGTGCATTAGAACATGAGTCATAACCCATTATGTATGAAGCACATGAGGGTAGTGCTGGAGGGCATAATGGAGGTAAGGAAACAATGCATAAGGCACTGCGCAGGGGGATTTGGTGGCCCTCACTCTTTGTAGATGTCAAGGACTATTGCAAACATTGTAATGTATGTCAATGAATTGGAAATCCCTATAAGAGAGATGAGCTTCCTTTGTTTCCTATGATCGTGTTAGAGTCATTTGAAAAATGGACCATATATTTTGTGGGTCCCATCAAACCCCCAGTATGTCACATGGGGGCACACTGCATCATTATGACCACCAAATATCTAACAAGATGGACCTAAACCGCACCAATTAAGGATTGTATAGCATAAACAATAGCATGATTCATTTTTGAGAATGTGATTACCATATTCATTTTTCCAATGGTTTTGATGAGTGACCAAGGCTCGCACTTTATGAACAAGACCATTCAACAAATCACTTGGGATTTCATGATCCATCACCAAAATAGCACTCCCTATCACCCTCAAGCTAATGGTATGATTAAAGCTTTTAATAAAAAATTAGAGCATGCTTTAACGAAAGTTTGTAATGTGCAGTGTGATCACTAGGATCATAGGATCCCCAAAGTATTGTGGGCTTATTGAACAATGTAAAAAAGTATGACAAAGAACATGCCATTCAAATTGGTCTATGGAAAAGAAGCAATCATGCTACTATAATTTGTGGTTCCTAGCCTCTGGGTTTCTCTATCAACCTAGATGACAGATGAACAATCGCTTCAACACAGGTTAGATGAACTCATGGAGTTAGAGGAGGACCGTATGATGGAAGGATTCAACCATGTGGTTAAAAAGGAAAGACAAAAGACATGGAACGATCACAACATCCACCAGAAAATCCTCTAGCTTGGCTCTTTAATTTTGATGTATGACAAAAAATATTTACAACACCCTGGAAAGCTACATATGTGTTGGTTGGGTCCTTTCCAGCTAGTCTATATCAGTGAAGCATATGTCACAAAGATGGAAGAATTACAAGGATATAAGCTCAAAGGACTTATTAATGGCAACAGATTGAAGGTGTATTATGGTCCATTGGGGTTAACCATCACTTAGCTCCCCCTCTTAGCTCTGAAGTTAAGTAGAATAGGATTACAGTAGAATGTACAACAAATATAAGAATATATATTTGGCATAAGTTTCCTTTCTGGAAGCACAACACCCCCTCCAGTCACACAAGTAGATTGGATAGCATGAAAGTTTTGCATATTTCCAAGATTTATCAACTATGGTTGATGGTATGGCATAAGTACAAAGTCTTGGCCCTAACCATAAACTCACATGAGGTTTGGTTGAGTTCCATGGAAATATGTTTCATTGAAAGGTTAAGCAATCTAATTTGGGAAGCTCACACATGGCATAGGTACACATTCAGTTATGATGCTAAATTCCACAAGGAACATCACCAATGCAGTGAATCCGAAATTTGATCTCCCCATTGGTGACACTTCATCGTCACTTTCTAAATTTTATCCAATCCATCACCTTCATCAGACCTTTCTATCATCACGAATTTTCCTTTCCCCCAACCTCCACTCTATATATACCACCCAATGCACTCATTGGAGAAATTCTCCATGCCCCACTCTCTCCCACCCCCACCTATAACTTCCTCCATCATTTACTTGGCAATTCCCCCCATTCATTCCTCCTCATCCATTTTTTCTAGTTCTCTTTCCAGCTTCCCATTCATGGCGTGGCTTAGGAGACTATCAATACTCCATCCCTCCCAATTGGGTTAGGAAATTTGAGAAACCATAGTTCAATTTCACGCATATTTTTTATTTTCCATCAACTACTAGGTCAAGGGTCCACTCTCTTATTTATAGCAAGGTGTCGCATCGATCCTCACAGTTCCTTGAATTGTGTTTCAAAAATGAGGTAGTCCACCAAATATCTAATCTTAAAGCTAGTTGGACTTTTTCCATGGATATTAAATTTTGTTGACATGGATAGCCCAAAGCTCTGGGCTCTCCATTCCACCAACCTAGGAGGACCCTGTTTCCTATCTTGTCTTACCAGAAAAAAAGAAAACAACCAGAGGATGATGCTCTCTCTTGAGGGAGATGAAGTTGTTTTATTTCACATAGCAGGGTGGTGTCTAGATGGTGTGCTCTAAATAGACCCCTAATTCATTATCACATACACCATCGAAGGGGAATATTTGACCCTTTGGTCACATGAACTCCACCCAGACCAATGCCAGTTTATAGGTTACAACTACAACCAGATACATGATTTTTGCTTACTCAAACTTGACTGCAACCACATATTGGTTTGATCCTTTGGTCCTGTCATTGTTGATTATTTTATCTTACTCATTTCCATTTGTGGTCATTCCATGTGGTATTTGGCTCAAGGAAAATCCAAGTAATAGTGGTGGGGACCTGTTAGCACCCAACTTTTTGGGTGAAGCTCACGCATGCGCACAAATGACGTTGTGCATTCCCATTCTAGTTTTGCATGCACCCAATATAATGCTTGGAAAATGGCAAGAATTTCATGCTAGAACAAGTTTTGATATTGCATTCCAAGTCCAAGGTCTATCAAATGTGCACCACAAATCAAGAAGACGCATGTCAGAATCAAGAAAGAAATCATTGATAAATATTCTCGAATGATTACTGCCAACAGCACAAGGGAACATGGAGATGAAAAAGGTTGAGTTGGGAAGGAATTTAAGATTTCTCTGATTCTAGAAAGGATACATCGAATGCAGGAATAAATCATAAGCATTTGAGACTATTAGCCGGTAGAGCAAGTGGAGAAAAACAGAAAGAGACAGAAATCTCGAGTAGAAAAAACTGTAAAAGGAAGCAACGACATTGGAAATGGAGTTACCCGACCACTTAGAGGATTCACTAAGTTGTTTTTTATTGTGTGTCGATCTTGCTTTGAGCCTTTGTAGTATTGTAATGTTGTAATGCTTTTGAATATGAGTATGAGTCTGTCATATGTCCAAGGTCTAAAAGGATGCGCATGGCGTAGTATGTTGTAGTTCTAGGGAATTATCTAAAGAGGACATGAGACTTTGTTGTTGTTAAATACAATTTTCTTAATGTATGCTTGTGTTCAATGGAATGGAAGGAGTAATAAATCTACAAAAATTATGATCTATCATGTGTCACTTATGTGTTAATTGGATATGTGTGTGTATTGTTTTACATACTGGTAATACTAATTCGTTGATAATGGAGTGTATTAATGTCATCTTGGATGGATACCTATGCATTTAGTCTTTCATCCCCGCCACAAGAACATATTGTCTCTGTGATTGTCATTGCGTGTCGGGTGAGACCTTCTTCAGCCTAGGATGAAGATTGATATGTCGATGCTTTGGTTTTTTTTTGGTCAACTCTAGATAAACCTTGGGTATAAAATCCCCAAAGTTAAGAAGGACATGCAAAGGAATGAAAACGACCCAACAAAAATACATCTCAAATAAACCATGTGAACTAATAACTAAATACCATGAACCACACTAATCAATGTGACCCAAGTTGCACAGGCCCAAGATACCAAGCCAATAAAAATTAAAGCACCACAACTCATAGCTAGTGATAAAGGCACCAAATCCTCACAAACCAAGGGAAACAAAGCATAAATCTAGAAAAATACTAGAGCCAATATCCCACAATGATAAAATAGATGAGCATAATTCTAATTCAGATCCCTAATTCAAACCAGGTCAAAATAGAACCATGAACCATAAACCAATAAAACACCATGAATCCTTAGATTAAAAAACTAGCATTGAGAGCCATTATCCCACTTGCAATAAGATTAAACCTATTGATCAATTTATGTACCTAATCCCGCATTAACCTTCGAGTGTGCAAGGGTACCATAGATTGAATACTCCTTGGTTTCCATGTTTTCTAATTAACCACCCCAAGTATTTTGATGTTCCAATTGTTAATCATGCAACAGAAACTCAATACTATGGTTTAATACTTAGGGGATGGGCAAGAATACCTCCCCACTTTTTAATCTCAAAATTTCACATTCCAAAAGGGAATCCTCGTTGGCTAGACAGTTTTCTTGGTGGTAAAAAAGCCCAAGGATGTGGATGAACTCAACACTTTCAAACTAGATGAATTACTTTATGATTATCTTGATAGTACTTATTAAGTTTCCATCACTAAAAGAGGAGGATTTTAGCATCATCTTTATGATTAGAGCTAAGTCCCCTACGACAATTAGTTTTCTTACATGCTTTCCATTAATAATTCTCAACCCTTGAAATAATGATAACACATACGATTGGATATTTGAAGCTCTACCCAATATCCACTCTAAGGTGTTTTTTGCATTTCCTTTGGGATAAAAAATGATATCCCCCACACCTACCACCCTTGGATTCCATTTGGAAGAACCGTAAAATAGTAATACAAACTTCCCCTGGGAATGTTGCCATTTCAGAAATTCCTCATCCCCTATATGAACTTTCCACTTAAGACCACGAGGGGGAGTATGAATGAATGTATTTGTTGCTGGAACATTTCTTCTTAACATTCCCATAATACAATCTCATTATTCCTACTCCAGAAGTCCAATGGTGTGTCCTTTCATCCATTTAACTTATATTTCTTATGACAATAAATTACAAGCTTTGTTGGTAACTCTATTGATTGTTGTATGGATTTGTTGGAACATATCCTTATTTATTACAAGACAAATCTAGAAAAAGATGAATTTTGGCACTACCATCCATATTATTTTGATAAATGGCTTGTTCAAGAAAGTACCTATGTATTTTTTGTGCCAAACTATGGATATTTATTTCTAGGACGTTAGAAATGTAGCCTTGTGAATAATTTCTTTAAAAACATGATGCCAAACCTACATAGAGTATGAGGATTCAAAGAACAAATGTATTTGGGTTTCACACTCTTTGTTACATAAAACATTCACAAAACACATCTCTATGGATTGAGGATTCCTCTCTTTTGTAGTTTCTCTATTCTTAATAATTTACCATGGACCATGATCCAACAAAAAAAGTTGATTTTTGGTGAGTCTCCTCTCCATATATTTTGCTAGATACATGAGTTAGGTGGATTCAATAAATTTGAATGTGGATTGTTATATATTGACTTCTCAGAGTATTCCAAACCTCTTGATCCCCATCCCATTTCACTTGGAGTGTTTTGATCCATGGGTGCACAACCAACCAATTGCTTGAAAAGATGTTCTAGGGATAGAGAGAGGTGCATAGGAGGTGAAAGGTGTTTCTATACCAGCCATAAATTTCCAATAGCATCCCATTATGACATATCAAATAGTGTTTAGATCCCAAGTTCCATGAACCAAGGTTTAAGAAGTGATAGTTTTGGGATTGTCTTAAGTGGTGGATTTCCTAGTATACTATTAACCTAGATGTTTATTAATTTTCCATTTCTAGGAACCCATGTTAGATTATACTATATTAACAAATCCACCTCCTCGCAAATCTTCCATATCTATTATCCTTTTGTACCTTTTAGAGGAGCATCCAAACATATTTTTCTATTTACATGAAGATATTTCTTTGACAAGATGATTTTCCACCATTGTTGTTGTCCTAAAATGAGACTCCAAAGGATATTTCCCCCCATTTCTAAAGTCATCAAAGATGGATCTTTTATGCCCAAGCCTCCATACTCTTTTGTAGCTATAATTTTGTTTTAATTAATTAGGTGGAACTTATTGGAGTTCGTTTTTCCCCACATAAGAATTTTCAAACTTCTCTTGCCACCTACTGCATTATTCTTACAAGAGCTATCATCACTAAGCATTGGAATATTGGGAGTGTTGATAAATTGGATTTAATGAGGAAAACTATTCATGTTGGGTTGAACCATTATGACCCCCATTATGCATCCTTATTTTCATTTTTCCTATCACTCCTTGCTAAGAAACAAAAGTTGAGTTGCTTAGAGATATTGGCATCCCCAAGTATTTTAATGATAACCACATAGCCAAACATTGGAAGCCTAATATTCTTGAAATGGCCTGCAACTGGAAGGCAATGATCTTCTAGCCATATGTCTAAATTTTCCCATTATTAACTTTCCCTCTAGAGGCATTGAGGAAGGAATAAATAATTTCCTCAAATCACCTTGTAATGATAGTGGAGGCCCCACCTAGAAGTAGTGTACCATCTATGAATTGATAAAGGATAATTCCTATTACTCATCTATTAAAGTTGATCTCTTGAACCCGGCTAAATAATCACTCAAATTCTAATTTCATTATCAAAGATTCAACCATGATATTATACCATAAAGGGGAGAGAAAACAACCTTGGCATAGTCCCCTCTTCCTCTTGAAAAAAAGGGTTAGTCTTCAATTTACCAAGGGGGAAATCCATGGGGAGACAATACATTCCTTAACCTAGTAGAAAAAGGAATAGTCAAAGCCAAATTAGTGAAGAACATCATAAAGAAAGGAGTGACAAACCTTGTCAAAGACATTTTCCATGTCCATTTTAATAATTTCACCTTTTTCTTTATTGACTCTATAGAATGAATTGCCTCTTGAACCAAAATACCATTATCCACAATCTAGCGTTTTTATAAACCCACCTTGATTTCCATAAAATACAATTTTTTGAAGGATCTACTTGAGCCTGTTGGCCATAACTTTTGTCAATATTTTGCACATAGATTTTCATAGAGAGATTGGTCAGAATATCGCAAAGGAGGTTGGATTTGTTTCCTTGGGGATACCAACTAAGAAGGAAGAGTTAGTGTTTCTGCCTATGTTCTTTTTCTTCTGAGAGTGGATCACCATTTGCTTGAGATCATATTTAATAATATACCAACATGGTTGAAAGAAGTGTATGAAGAAACCATTCATCCCTAGAGCTTTATCCAGATCTAGCCCCCAAATGGATTTTATAATTCATATTCTTCAATTTCTCTAGACATTTTTTCATTCTCTTCAAGGGAGACTGAAGAGGGAAATGGTGATTTAACAACTCTTGAATAGAGATAGGATCAAATTCTTCCTCCTTTGTGCACAAGGCTTCAAAATGCACACAAGCTACTTCTTGGACTATTGAAAAGTCATTCATCCTTGATCCATCCTCAAGGTTGATTATTTGTAGTTGTTTTTTGTCTTCTTTCTTTGGTTTGGCTATGGAAGAACAAAGTGTTCTTGTCACCAGGTTTTAGCTAGAGACTCCTAGATTTGAGCCTCCATTCCTCCTCCTCCTTTTGGGAAGATCTATGGATTTTTCTCTAGAGTTCTCTTTCCACTATTATATTTTGTTTTGAAACTTCGCTTATCTCTACTCCATTTCACATTGAAGGAATATTGAAGTATTCATTGTTCTTAAGTTGTGGGAATGTAGGAAATTTTGACCCAGTCCTTGAGTGCTTTCTTAACCACTCAAAGTTTAGACTCCTAGATATACGAAGGAGAGATAGAAAATATTTGATACTAGGAAAATGGAACAATATCAAATATGCCAGCGTTTTGAAGACATAAGGGAAAAGGAGGAAGGGAATGGAACCAAGGTTTTTGGATTGCCCAAAAGTGAGAACAATAAGCTAGTGGTAAAAAACACTAGAGGGAGCAATCTTGGAAGAGATGGTTTGATACCTCCAAAACAAGTCAGTATGAATAAGAAAACAATTTTTTCTGGCCATCATATGTCTTGGACCAATTATTTTGTTATTCTAAGTATATTTCCCTTTGGTAGTCTTGACATCTATTAGATCCCAAATTTGCAATAAGGTCCTCCATCCTTTCACATATTGGGTCTCGCAAGATATTGCCTCCTCTTTTTTCTTTGTTTGATATGACTATTAAAATCTCCAACCACTATGTTATTCCTAGTCACTTCATAATCTTTATGAGCTTGCAAGGATGCCCAACATCCTACCTTCTCCAAGTAATGGACATGCATACAAATATTAAAGACATGAAATGATAGACTTGATGTTTTGTGGGTGAAATGGGTTAGAATCTAATGCCAAGAACACTAAGAAAATATTAACGCAATTCGGGAGGGGTCCCATAAGGTACATACTCCTACCAAAGCTCGTTTGGCACCAATCACTACTCTAGTGCACACTTTCTACTATTTCCTACCAATAGGTAACATGTCATTTTCCTCAATCATAGACTCCTAGATGAGGACCACTAATGGTTTTTCAACCCTGATCAAGTCTCTAAGAGATTCTTCCTTGTATTTGTTTCCTAGGTCTCTACAATTCCAGGATACTACATTCATTATTTGGAAAAGGATGTCTTGAGACCACCTCTACAAGAGTCCAAAGGTGCTTGATGTCCCAAGCTCTTCAAAGACTAGGTTTTAACCCCTACCCCAAGCAATATTTCTATTGTTGTTTGAATATCCAATGTTTTTTCCTTATTTGATTCTTCGTCTCTTTTGTCCTTAGTTGGCTTCCTACCTACTTCTTTGTGGTCTTTCTTATCCAACATCTTCTTCTTCGATCTTCCATTCAAATTTTTTCCTGGTTAGAACACCACTTGATTGGAGGATTCATTTCCCCATAGCATGATCAATTTACTCATGTCTATTCGATACTATAGATCCTCCTCAATATTTTGAAAATATTCTATAGGGTTTTTAGAGAAGATAGGAGGTCCAAATGTTTGAGGGATAAGTATTGAAGTTTCAACTCGCTCCAACAAGGAAACTTGCACTTCCAATAGGATCATTTCTTCTTTCTATGTCAAAGCTTCAAATATATTCGATGAAGTAGATTTTATCTTAACTACACTCGGAGAAACCTTTGGAACTAATGCATGTGTCTTGGCATATATTGCTTGAGTTGAGCTTGTTGTGGCAGGTTGCTTGGATGAGGGAGTGGAGCTACTTGGGGGGTGTTGCTCCTTGATTCGTGTTCATTTTTTTTTAACAATTTTCCATTCTCATCTTTGTCAGGTACTGTTGTATATTGAAAATAGTTCTTCTTGCATTCTTTGGGAAAATGACCGTATTCATGACAAATCTTACATTTAAATGACAATTGTTCACAATCCAACTACTTTTCATAGTCTTACAAGTCCTACGGTCTTCTTTTTCCTCAAATAGAAAGCTATGAAATCCCCTACCATATAAATAATAAGATGGTTTCGTTTTATCAATACCATCTAATTCTTTTAAACCAATATATCCATCAATCTAGAAAAAGGCCATATACCCATGAACTACTCAATGAAACTCTTTTTGGAAAAGGTAAATTCCTATGTATGGGAGTAGCTGAGGAAAGATTGATTTTAAAAAGTTAATCAATATTTTTAACAAATTGAGAGGATGAGACTTCTGAAAAATGAAGAGATGAGGGGAACGAAAGGTTGTGGCTTCAAAATAAGAATTCAAGGGTTTTCTGCAAAGTATTGTAAACAAAAATAAACATTTTAAGACTACTCCTCGAACTTGTTCTTTATTATTCTTAAATATTAATGAATTTAGATATATTCAAATTTTAAATAATTTTTTTTAATTAAACACTTCAAATATTATTTATTTAAAAAATAACTATCATAAACATATCAAACATAATCATTTTATCATCCCATTCTCATGTTAAAAAAATTATAAATTTATATTCATAAACCAAAAGAATATGTTTTTAGTTCAACTAATTTTATTATACTTTATCTAAGAAAATAATATTATGATTCTCAATTTAATTATGAGATAACACTTTTTAATATTATGATTCTCAATTTAATTATGAGATAACACTTTTTAAAAAATAATATATTTTTATTAACATGCAATCAATAAAAATTAAGTATTCTCTATATATTATCATTGTTAAAACACTTTTATCTTTACATTATGTTTTTAGTTCAATTAATTTTATTTTACTTTATTTAGGAAAATCATAATGCGATTCTCAATTTAATTATGAGATAACGGTTTTAAAAAATAATATGTTTTTATTAACATGCAATTAATAAAAGTTAAGTATTATATATTATCATTTATTATCATCGTTAAAACACTTTTATCATTGCATTAAAAATGGGAAGAATATTTTAAAAATAAACACTTTTATCATTGCATTAAAAATGGGAAGAATATTTTAAAAATAAACCCTTTTGAACAATTTATTTTTGAATTTATTTTTTATATGTTTTTAATTCAACTAATTTTATTATAATTATATAATAATCTATATAATAAGATAATATCATGATTTTTCACTTTACATATCATTATTATTATTAAAATTCTTTTAGTACATAATTACAAAAAAATCAACCTTTCTAAAATCATAATTATTGTGTAAATTTATTTATATAATTTTTATCATCATAATTCAATAAATTGTGTTTATCAACTAAAAAGTTTTTAGGGTGTGAAGAATATAAAACGTAAATCCTTTAGATGTAAATTTATTTATATGATATTTATCATAATAATCCAACAGCTTTGCCGGTGTGAAGAATATAAAAATTAAATCCTTTTAATTTCAATTTACGTGTAAATTTATTTATATGATATTTATCATTATATTACGGTGTTTATTACCTAAAATAATAAAATCTTATATAGGAAAACTTATTTCTCATTATTTTATTTTTAAATGAATTTGACTTTATTATTATATTTTATAAATAAATTTTTTATTATATTTATTAATTAAATATAATAAGAATATAGTTAATTGAATTTAATTTGAATAATTAGAAAAATGATTGTGATTCTTCATTTAAATTCAATTCCTGTAAATAATATATTAAGTTTATAATGTCTGTAAATAATATATTAAGTTTATAATGTCTTTTTTTTAAAGTTTTACTAAAAATTAAACACATTAATAAAAAAAGGATTTTCATTTCATATAAATAAAATATTAAGTTTATAATTACTATTTTTTTTAGGTTTTAAGAAAAAAAATAAACATATTAAATTTAATGAAGGGAAGTGATTATCATTAAGAGAAGCTTTCCAAGATCATCATACTTTTGTTGAGTTAAGAGTTAGGAAGGTTGTTAGTGAGAATTTATTATTATCTTAGTAATACTTATTTTTTTCTTTACACTTGGCAAAACAGATAGATAATTATGATCTTCTAAATTTATAATACCTTAATTTTCTTTTTTCCTTAATTATTTATCACACCACATTTTCTCCCTAAATTTTTATTTGACATTTTTTTAATAATTTTTTTTTATTCTGCAAAAGATATCTTCCATGATTAGCCAAAACAGAACATATTTTATGAATTAATTTTGAAACAATTTTAAAAAACCTCTGAATTCTATTGACTTGACTTGAAAAATAAGAAAAATATAAATAAATATTTTGATGCTCTGAGTTGTATTTTCCACAACTTTAACTGTACATAATCTATACCTGTATTGACTTTTTAAAATCCTCGAAAAAAAAACCTCTGCTGCGCTAAATGTGGACATCAGACGATATCCAGATATACAGTAATTCCCCTTCACGGTGGAAGGAAGTCTGAAAGAAATCCGCTTCACATTTTTATTCCTTTTTATTTTTATTCTCTCTGTACATATATATAGGCTGAGGCTGAACACCCCTCTTCCTTATTTGCCTGGATCTGAACAAAAACAACCCATCCATCCAAAAGAAGCCGAACGTAAAGTTCTGAATATAATCACAGAGCTACATAGATTCTTTAACCAGAAAGAAATAAATGCTCCATATTACAGTCAAAATGGAGCGGATCTCACACTTCCTGGAGGATGAGGAGATGGAGAAAGGTCATCATTATTCTGATTCTCCCCTGGTGCAGCAGCAGCAGAAGGGAGCGAGCGACAAGTGTGCATTCTGGCACTCAAATTGCGATACTGGAG
>JASDQU011378010.1:4035-19974 GCA_032191745.1 Picea mariana | reverse complement strand
CTCCTTAAATTTAGATGTGATAGTATTGTTAATGGCATCAATATTTTGCAAAGCAACCTTATCCTATATTCTCCAATGATTTATCCAAGACTTATTCTATTTATGGCATCCCCTCTTAAGTCATAGGTGAATTTCACTGGAGTTTGGAGAAATCTTAGGAAGCTTGTTGTATTATACTTGTACATTAGGTATCTAGTTATGACCATACTCTGAATGGGAGAAAGATTGGCTTCAATGAGGATGGTACATTAGGTATCTAGTCATGGCCATTCTCTCAATGGGAAAAACACCAAATTCTATGAGGACGATAGGATATGGCATATTACTTTTAATTTTAAGATTATAAATTATAAAATAACCTTAGATTTGCTCGATCTTCCTCCATAATTCTTTAGAGATGTTGCATCCCCAAACTTCACATCCATATAAGATAATATGAGTGATAAGAGCATCAAATAGGAGTTCCTTTTTTTTCTCACAACTGTAAGTCCTGACATACAGTTATCTTCAAGACCAAAATAAGCTTTCCACCCTCCATTAATCATTTTCTCAATAATCTATGAAGCTTGACTCCAAGATATTTGTATGAAGTAACTTCCTCTAAATTTCTATTATAATACACAAAATTAGAGTGAGTGGTCTTTTTGGATTTGATTATCATAACTTGTGTTTTGTCAGTGTTTATTGACATACCTATGCTAGAACAAAAATTCTTGAGAATTCTTATCTTATTGACAATATAATAGGGACACTTCCCCATAAGAACAATATTGTCTATGTAAAGAAGAAGGATGGCGACTATTCTAGCTAGAGTAGTGTTAGCATATCTCGCTTCTTCCAATCATGCCTCTAGCTTGTTAATGTAAATTCCAAAAAGGGTAGGGGATATAGGAAATTTTTTCTTAAATCTTATATTACAATTAATTACTTTTGATCAACCCTTAATCTTCCCGAAGTTAGCAATAAAATTCTCATACAACCTTAATGCAACAGCTCTCAACTTAGAAGGAACCTTTAGCTCTTCTAATATATTTCAAAGGTTATATCTAGGAACTATGTCAAAAGATTTCCTAAAGTCAACAAAGCAACACAAGAGAATAGTTTTATTATTACAACATTCCTTGGTTATGATCCTAAGCATAACTAGGTGGTCAATGGTTGAATGATGGCTTCTAAAATTGGCCTTTCCTTTATCTCTTTTTCCATGACTTTCTAGCCATACAGTAATCTTCATTTCTAGAATAATTTCCTATAACTTGGCTAAAATATGGCTAATCATAATAGTCTTAAATTTGAGGGGTTTGTTTTATCCATACTTTTAAAAATAGGTAAATTGAGGCTTTGGGTCCATGGCTTCGGGAAACCTTGCTTAGCTACCAAATTGAACAGCTCGTGAATGTGAGGGATAAGGATATCTCCTCCAATTGTTAGGCTCTCTTCTTAATAACTTTTAATGTCTTTAGCTTTCCCTTTTGGAAGTCATTTAACCCCATACTCTATCTATTCCAAGTAAAAAACTCTTTTTTTGTACTAAGGGTTTGCATGTTGTCCATGACATCGATAGATTCATAAAACTTCTTAATGTGTGAATTGTATTCCCTCAAGGCAATCATATTATTCTATTTAGATTTTTGAGTTAGAATTTGCTTCCACAATGTTTTAGGGTTGAATTTAGAAAGGTTTAAAAGCTTCACTTGCTTTCTGTTTCTATAGTATCTTTGTAACTATTTATCTTGTCATGTTTTAGGGACTTGTTAAAGGCTTCCTTGATGGATTTTCTAGCAATTTTACACGCTTTATCATAACAAGGTTTCGCCAATCGATTTTCCTTTTTACACGAAACTTCTAGAGAGTGTTTGTTTATACAAGTTGACAATGTTGTTGTAAACGTATGATACATGTATTCAATATCAGTGTTACTTATGGAGAGATTTTATTCATTCTTTAGATATTTTAGGAACTTGATCATCCTTATTTTTATCGAAGATCAAGTTTTTTTCATTATCAATTTTTTCTTCTATGGAATTATTATGCATGGCATAATTTAGAGTTAGGAATAAGGATCTATGATATGAGTATGGCTCATGTTTGTTTAAGTTGTTAAAATTAACTATTTGGTTGTATAGGGGAATATCGGATATAGCATAATTTACCACATTACTACCAAGCCCGTGAATATAAATCAACTAGTTAGATGATTTTAGCCACTTCATTAGGCCATTTCAAATTGTTAGGTCTTTAGAACTACAAAGCTTGATTTTTTTGAAACCAAACAAATTTTCACCTAAATCTTTAGAGCTTATTTTGTAGTTGTGAGGTAAAACAAGGTCATTATCTAACCATAAAGGGTTAGGTTGGAGATTTTGTGTAGGATGGTAGCTTGGTTACTTGTTGTTCTAGCATTAATTTCCCTAACAAGAGGAAATTGTTGAAATGCATCTTATTTCAGTATCAAACTTAGATTAAATTAGATTTCATCCACCTATAAATATCCAACAACCATACCACTGTTCTTTATGGGCTGAAACACTATTAACCAAGTTCTGAAATAAAATTGTAGCGGAAATAATTTATGAAGAGAAGACATTAACTCTCATTTGGCACAAAAATCTGAGCATAACCACTTGAAAAAATACACAGAAAAATAGGACAAATTTGAGGAGACTGTCTCTATATTCATCTTAAGGAAAAATTCTGAGTACAAGAGCAGTCTACAATCAACATTAATACCATGTACAATCACCCTATCTGAGAAAAAACTGCATTTATTTCCATAGCAACACAGTCTGAAATACAAAAAATGACTTCCAGTACAACCTGTACGGACGGTACAGTCACTTACAGCAGAAATAACTCTTGGTTTTCGTGCCCAAAAAAGTACAAATCAATACCTCACTGTACGGATTGATCAATAGTAGAAAAAACACATAGAAATATGTGTCAATACTCAGCATCGATTTATGTTCTTGGCAGTAGTTGCAAAACCAACAAACTTGTTGTACGGCCTCCTCTAATGTTAAAGCTATCTAGAAGTGTGTGTCAATCCCTCTCCTAGGGATGCATGCCAACTTTTTTTTGTTGAAACTCTTTCCCTCCAAGCAAAGAAACCCTCTTGGGATGCGTGCCCCTTCACCTTCCCTCAACCTTTCCTCAAAAGTGTGCCCTCCTTCTCCTAATGAGCTACCTTTTATTAAAATTTCAAATGTAACTGCCTTAACCCTTGGTCTTCCAATGATATTGACGTTCAAGATTAGATCTTGTCCTCATGAGATCAATGGTCACAACTTAATCATTCGTTGAGGTCACTTAAGTCATTAAAATGACCCATAACATCATAAAGTCACTTTTACATTAAAAAAATAAAAGACCCAACTTTATAAAATCACTTTATAAAGTCACTATATAAAAACATATTATAAAGTCACTAGGAGAAGGTGTGCTTGGTTACTTCCGCATGTTGAGCGTTGCCAATGCAAAAGTACCTCCAAGCTACCAAATTTCAACATAAATTAGTTTTGTTTCTTAGATTAAAAATACTTCGTTCTAAACCATTGTATGAACAAGTTTTATCTAAATTGTTCTTCTTACAAAATATAGAATTTATAAGTGCAAAATAACAAGTTAAATAAAAACAAAATAATATTAATGTGTGAGATCTCCATCCAGATGCATTAATCAAAAGTATCTTTCTTGTAAAACTCTTTATAAAAAAACTCGTTATAAAAAGAAAGGTTGTTCCTTATATAACAATCTATGCCAAGAGGATCTCTTATTCCGTGTTTACCATGGGATAAGTCCTTTTATCACATAGGATCATCCATGTTTACCATGGGATAATTCCTCCATGACATAGAGGACTGACCATGAGAAATCACCAATACTATGAACATTCATCATTGTTAATCTTCACAGATTGCCAATGGAATTGGCCACGCACCTTAGAACCCTCGATTATGAAAAATGAGAGGTTGCATGAAGCTCCAAAAAACTACGATTATAAAGTTTTGCTAAATCTCGCCTTCATGCTTGATCATGGCTCCCACTCATTTATCTATGCATTGTCATGCCATACCTCCCTTTTCTCACTCTTAGTTCGTGTATCTTTTCTCTTGTAGTGTGCACCTTTAGCTTAATCTTAAATATCTTGTCTTTATTTATTTATTCGATTTTCTATTTATTTTTCCTAGCTATACATTATTAAGATAAATATTATAATTTAAATATGTTATGAATTGGTTTTTTTTAGCTAGTATGTAAATGAGAATTAGTATTTTTCTTTAAAAATTGGTAAGGGTAATTTTGAATTGATGAAATTGTAAATATCAAATGTCAATAATGCACAATCCAATTGCAATAAGGTTATTTGAGGGTGTTAAATCTATTTTTACATTAAAAACAATAATTTCATCTATCCAAAATTGTAATTTGTTTTTGTTTGCTAGCGTGTGTGACCTGTGGAACTAGCCTGTGGCTAAGAAGTTGTGACCAAGGGGCATCTAAGCTATCAAAATCACCCAGGGATCGCACCCAGCCTGGGTCACACCAACTCTTAGCATGGTTGGATTTTTCAGTGTCTCCTCCCGATAGCAGCGGGTTTCGAACCTAGGTCGCCATGCAAAACAAGGCCTATTGAAATTGATTGCTCTATCAGGATTTGACTTTAAAAAATTGAAGGACATGGAGGTGGGATTTGATCCACTTATGTATGCATGGGTCAAAAGACTATTTTTTTAATATAATCTCTCTAGATGCAACCACACGTTCGATCACTACCTCAAGTTGTCCCTATGGCTTCAGGTTGAGCAACCCTCATTGGAATTGAACCTTGGCGAATGATGAAAATTTGATGTCCCATTCCCAAGAATAGCCTTAGTAGGGAGTGACTTAGTAGTCTATTTGTTCCCATAGACTATAGTCAGGCACAAACAGGGAACAAAGGGAGTAATAAGGGTGAATAAATGGCTAAACAATGAATTAAGCCAAAAAGCATAGGAAAAGTCACTTAAGCCAAAGTCAACAGAGAAATAGAAGAAAAAGGTGTTAAGGGGGGACTTAATTAATTAATCACATTCAACTTAGGAGGAAAGGCGCCTAGCTTAAGTGATGTCAACGAAAAATTAGATCAGGGGAGGTATAAGAAGAGGAATTCAACCTAATTCCTCATTACGTTATGATTTTGAGTTGAGAAAAGGTTCCATAGGAGGAAGTCGACCTCTTAGATGTTTTGTGGATTTCTGGAGGAAACCACCACCCAGATCGGTTTCGATGTTGGAAGACACACCCTAGCCTATCGTAGGTACCATCTAGGTATTTCATCGTGCCAAATTCTTATTTAGTATACCCGGTTCAGAGATTGTGCATTGCAGCCAGTGAGGGCACAAGGGTTAGAGATAGTTTTGTGTAGTTGGATGAGACTAGGCTATATCTCGCCATTTCCTTCCGACCTAGTTGAAAGGGATTCAGGGCGCTTCTTTTGAGATATTATTCATCATATTCTGATGGAGGAATCTCCTAGTGCGCAGTAGGAAGACAACAAGTGCATAGCACTTGAGGAAGTATAGTGAGGGTTCCAGAGAGCTCATTGGGACAGATCCGGAGAAACCCTCCCAACCCAGTACAGATCATACCAGGGCTCTTAGTTTGAGCCATACATCACCAAATTCTGATGGTGGAATCACTAGGGCACATCAGTTTTCTAGTAGAAGTGTGCAAACCCCTAGGGGGTCCCATTCGGGGTCTAGTTAGATCAGCAGAGGGTCGATCTTCAGTCTGACGGTCACCAGGAGGAGTTGTGAGGTCACGGCGCATCATTTGGGATAGTTTCTAGGCATATTAGATGAGTATTGCTAGCAAGGAAAACTTTCCATACATTTGCAGTATTTGTTGTGACTATTCAAGATTGCATGTAGTAGATCTGTACATGCATGTTGTTGATTCTTCCTTATCTTATGTATACGGGTATTTCTTGTTTTTTTGCATTATATTCCAGCGACTATCAACTCTTATGAGATCTAGTTGATGAGTAGTTCCTATATTTCCTACATGCACATTGTATTTCCTGCTATTTTTTATAATACATGCTATTGAGTTGTGTTGATTCCTTTTATTTCACATGCATCATATATTCTGCTCAAACAACTTATTATATGACACACACATGCAAAATCACCACGCATGTTAGACAAAGGAACTAAAATGCATACAAAAAACCCCAAAGTATCATATTTGAGAGCCAAGACATCAGTTTCAGTAGAGTCCATCCAGATCCATTAGATTAGGGGTATTTCAGTGGTATCAAAGCCTTCTTTCTTCCATCCTATGAAGAAGTGCTTTCTCAGGACCCCATGATTTCGGGAACAGGTGCAAAATACCCAGAGGGTCGAGGTCATATTGGCGACGAGTACATTCAGTACCGCAAGGGACATAATAGAGACATAAGAGACATGAACAAAAGGGACTACACTCCCTTCCACACTCAGTCAGATACAGAGCCATAGTTAGAGGAAAGGGATCACATCAATTCTAACACAAAGGAAAACATAGAGAATACTATGGGTGACAAGAGTGAGTCACCAGAGGGAAGGGGGAAAGGTCTCGAGACACATTTTGACAGTACACAGGCCATATTGAATGACCTAGCTAGAGGAAAGTGGGATATGATGAATGCCATAGCACAAATGACTATCATTACACAGATGATCCAACACAGTGTGAGAACTATGGGTGCCAACGTGGTAGGAGGAGCGACTAGTTCGGGAGGACACCAGGGATGTGGGGCCAGTGGCTCCAGTGAATCTTAGGGAGAAGCGAGTGGACATCCTTCACCTATCTATTCCTATACATCATCTAGGAGGATTTCCCAACCTTTATATCTGCAGTTCTAGGGGGACAACCACTGGGACAGCCAGGGAAGGAAGGAGGACAACCAGTACAAGGGAAGGTAGTGCCACATGACCCATTCATGGAGTACAAGAGAGATTATTTGGCACTGTGACAAGAGTTCCATGTAGACATGATTTTGCTAGATTATTGTTCTATCAGGTATTGGAACATGCCCAGGGAGGCACAGAGGGGTAATGTGCAAACTCAGAACATGGAATAAGAAAGTGGGAAAGCTGAATATTCCTACTTTCGACGGGTCATCTCGATGCTCAACTCAGGCATGGGTACAGAAGCTTGACACATATTTCAAGATCAACCCGATGAAAGAGTCAGAAGCTATTAGCTTTGCCACCTTGCACTTGGATGGGGAGGCCCATGAGTGGTGGTACCATGGGTTGGTGACCTTCGGTCACAACCACATTACTTAATATTTGGATTTCACCGAGAGGTTTATGGAGAGGTTTGACAAAAGGGATCCAAAACTCCATTTTAGGGATCTGACATAGTTGAGATAGACAGGGTTGGTTGAGGCACTCATCACGAAGTTCCAGTGGAAGGAAGTGGTTGTATCAGATATTTCAGAGCACAGATTGATGATGTTGTTCACTGAGGCATTGATAGATCCATTGAGGGGATGGGTTAAGGATTTCAAGGTTCACACCCTACAGGAGGCCATTGTGCACACTCTAGACATGGGGGACTGGGTGCTGAAACCCAAAACCTTTACCAAACCCTTTGTGCCATAGAGAGACAAGGATCATAATAATTATCAGAGGGATTAGAAGGGTAAGCCCAAGTTGGATGATGACACCATATGAGAGTTGATGAGGAAGAAGCTTTTCTTCTATTGCATAGACCGTTGGGTCCCAGGGCATCGATGCATGGGAAAGGAACAAATCCACTACATTAAAGTGGAATCGGGCAATGAGGAGTAGGATAAGGAGATCGGGGCACAGGAAGATAGTGATTCAGAGGATGAACCTACACATGAGCTAGAGCGACATCCAAAGAAACCTCATATACAGGAAGAGGCACAGCCAAAGGAGGAGACAAAACCTCGTAGATAAGTGAAAGGGGGAACCATAGAAACCCTTTTCGGAGTACCCAGGTACAACACTCTCAAGCTCAAGGGCCTTATATAGGGGCAATGCATGACATCTTTAGTAGATGGTGGGGCAACCCATAATTTCATCGATGCATCCTTAGTAGCCCGGAGGGTAATACACACTGAGGAGTTTGAGGGGTTCATCGTGGTCATGGCAGATGGATATACTATGACATGCTTGGATATGGTCCCAGACCTAGAGGTCAAGCTAGGAAACTACACCTTGATGGATACCTTTTATGTAGTTGACCTGTCAGATACAGATGCAATGTTGGGGGTACATTGGCTATATCCATTGTGAGAGATTGGGTTCAACTATCAGAAGTTGAACATGAGCTTCAAAGATGCTAATTGGTCAAGAGTAGTATTGAGAGGTATGTCTATAGAAGCACCCAGAGCAGTATCAGCGAAGAGGATGGAGCGGATCTTTCATCACTGTGATGTAGCATATGTAGCAGAGTGTATGATCACCACCCAAAAGGATTTAGAGGGCAGAGAGCATTACCATCCATAGATGAGAGAGCTTATGAGTTAGTATGAGCCAGTGTTTGGGACACCAGGGAGGCCACCTAACAGGGGGTTCAATCATACTATTGAGTTGGAGGCGGCGGCCACACCTGTGATCACCGCGCCCTATAGACACCCCAAGATATTCAAGGACGAGATGGGGAAAGAAATCAAGGAATTGCTTGTGATGGGGCGCATCAGGCCCAACACATTGAGGAAAGATGGCACTAAATAAAGATGGCACATTGAGGACGTGCATAGACTACAGAGCCCTTAATAAGAAAACGATCAAGAACAGGTACCCCATCCTGTGCGTATATGAGTTGATGGACAAGCTACATGGGGCAGTTTTCTTCACCAAAATTGATTTGCAATCAGGATATCATTAGAACAACATCATAGATCAGGACATAGAGAAGACTACTTTCAGATGCCATTTTGGGCGCTTTGAGTTTTTTTTCATGTCGTTTGGGTTGACCAATGCACTAGACACCTTTAAGTCTTGCATGAATCACATATTCAGGGGGAAAATAAGGAAGTACCTTTTGGTATTCTTCAATGACATTTTGATTTACAACAGGACATGGGCTGAGCATTTGGCACACTTGGAGGAGGTCTTGGGAATTATGCAGGCATAGTCATTATATGCCAAGGAGTCCAAGTGTGAGTTCGGGATGAGAGAACTATTGTACTTGGGGCATATCATCAGTGAGAATGGAATACATGTTCATTAGGAGAAGATCAGGGCCATTCTGGATTGGCCAACACCCAAGAACCTCACAGAGATGAAGGGATTCTTTGGGTTATGTAGTTACTACAGGTGGTTTGTCAAGGGATTTTCATAGTTGGGAGCACCAGTCACAGATCTAACCAAGAAGGGTTATTTTCATTGGACATATGAGCCACAACAGACTTTTGAGAAAATGACGGAGGTTATGAGCACATGCCCTTTTCTATCCCTTCTGTATTTCTCTTGGTCGTTTTTATTAGAGTGCGACGCATCAAGGGTGGGGATTGGAGCAATTATGATGCAAGGGAGCATCCCATTGTGTTCAAGAGAAGGAAGCTCAATGATTCAAAGAGACTCTATTCGATTTATGAAAAGGAAATGCTAGCAATCATGCATGCCTTAACCAAATTCAGGTAGTATCTAGTGAGTAGCAGGTTTGTAGTGAAGACTCATCACAACAGTCTCAAGTATTTCCTAGATTAGAAAGGCCTCAACGAGAGACAACAAAAGTGGGTCTTGAAGATCCAATCCTTTGACTTTGACATTGAGTATGTTAAAGGAAAAAGGAATGTCGTAGCAGATGCTTTGTCCAGGAGGCTAGTAGGGTGTTTGATGATGGATATTTGCACATACTGGAAGGCACATTTGTTGGTGGAGTACTCCAAAAAAAAAAATCTTGTGAGGTACTGAATGGACAGGTGGTTGATGATAGATATCAGGTGGTTGATGATAGATATCAGGTGTTAGATGGTGTCATTTTCTACAAGGACCGGATCTACTTGGTTCCAGAATCTACCTTAAAAGGAAAGGTTTTGAAGGTTTGTCACAATTCACCTACAACCGAGAATTAGGGATTCTTCAAAACCTACTGGTAGATTAGGGAGATATTCTCATGGAAGGGTCTCAAGGATGATGTATTGAAGCACATCCAGGAGTGCATGACTCGTCAACATAACAAATCTAAGAAGACACACCTTGTGGGGTTACTTCATCCTCTACCCATTCTAGAGTAGAAATGGGAGGGCATTTCTATGGACTTCATTATAGGACTTCCTCGAGTGCAGGGCAGGGACTGCATATTTGTAGTGGTCGACAGGTTGACCAAATTTGCACACTTCTTTGCCATACCCATGGATTAAAAGGCCATACAGGTAGTGGAGATTTTTTTTAGAGATGTTTTATGGTTGCATGGTTTACCCAGACAGATAGTCAGTGACAGAGATGGGCGCTTCATCAACGCGTTTTGGTAGGAGCTCTTCAGGTTGGTGAGCATAGAGTTAGCCACGAGTACCAACTACCACCTGCAGACAGATGGGCATACAGAGACTGTCAAAAAATGGGTGGAGGGGTATTTGAGGAATTATGTGGGGGGGAATCAACTCACATCGGTGAGATGGTTGCACATGGGTGAGTATTGTTACAACACAAATTACCACATGTCTATCAGGATGTCATTGTTTAGAGCAGTGTATGGATACGATGCACCCTCTTTTGTGGAGACTGTGTTTGAGAATAGTAGGGTCTCGGGGGCCAAATATTGTGTTGAGTAGATTCATAGGATTCTACAGGCAGTGAAGGAGAACCTACAGGTAGCTCAGAACCAACAGAATATCTATGCAGACAGGTAGAGGAAAGAGCACAATTTCGAGGTAGGGGACTTGGTTTTTCTGCGATTACAGTCGTACAGACAGTCTTCATTGAAAAGAAGCAGGGCAGAGAAGTTGAAGCCTAGGTTCTATGGGTCGTACAGAGTCAGCAGGAAGGTAGGCAAAGTGTCCTTCCGGAGGGTAGCAAGATTCACTATGTGTTCCACATTTCTTACCTTAAAAAGGCAGTGGGACAACATGTGTCCATTCCAGAGGAGTTTCCACCCTTAGATGATGAGGGATAGTTGGAGTTAATTCTGGAGGAGGTGCAAGAGCGGAGAGAGTGCAGGTTGAGGAGCAGGGTCATCATGGAGTGCTTGGTCATATGGAGGGGACTTCTAGTGGAGGATGCCACATGGGAGGGAGAGCATATATTGCAACACCGAGGATTGATGTTGCTTGAGGACTAGCAATCTCGGGAAGGGAGGATTGTGATGTCACGTTCCCAAGAATGGCCTTAGCAGGGAGTGACTTAGTAGTCTATATGTTCCCGTAGACTGTAATCAATAAAAAACAGGGAACAAAGGGAGAAATAAGGGTGAATAAATGGTTGAACGATGAATTAATCCAAAAAGCATAGGAAAAGTCACTTAAGCCAAAGTCAACGGAGAAATAGAAGAAATTCTACATAGGCAAGTGCTAAGCACAATTTATATATCATTTTCAAATATGAAAAAACAAAGTTCACTTAACATTATTACTAAAGACAAAAACAAATTTAAATATAAATCCCAAAAGGTTAAATTCTATAAGTAATTGCTAAGCAATCAAAGTTTACTCAACATTATTACTAAAGACAAAAACAAATTTAAATATAAATCCCAAAAGATCAAATACTATAGGCAATTGCTAAGCACCTTGCAGCAGACATAAATGCCACAACAAAGTATATAGAGGCCATTGGATCTAGGGGTATTTCAAATCCAATGTGCAGTGACATTTAATATTCGGTCACATAGTGCTTAGCGCTGGCCGAATTACATATGCTGCCATCCAACAATGATTTCCAATACTAAAAGACGAAATGTGTTATGGAGTAGAAAAATAAATGAAAGATTAGTCATTGGAATGCACACAATAAACAAGTGGCGATGTCCCCGTAATAGCGATGCGGTAATAGCTATGTCTTTCCTGTAAATTGAATTTGATATTAAATATTTATTTAAATAATATATTGATTTAATTGGAAAATAAATATTTATTAAAACAATAAATTATATAAATTAATATTAAAATATTTATTAATTTTATATTAATATCAATTTTTTGAAATATTTATTTAATAATATTTAATAACAATTTTTTTTATATATAATATAAAACCTTTTTATTATGTTATTTTTTACAAATGTGTCATGTTGTTATTTATATAAACAATTTATATAGAAATAATTATTGGTACACCATTTGCAAATTTATATATGGAACATTTATGAAAATGAATTACAATTATGCTAACAAAATATAATAGTTTGATTTTTCTATATAATTGGCTATAAGATATAATAGTTTGATAAATATATGTATAATTGGTTGCAATAGATTAAGTGGAGTTGCACATAGAAAAACAAGGTTGTGTGGCAGCACAGTCCCTGTCAAGGAGGTTAGAAAGCAAATTGTGGAAAATGGGGTCGAATTGTAAATTAAACGAAGTGTTTGGTGCAAAATGTATATCAAGGAAATGTTGTGCAAAATGTATATCACGGAAGATAGGGCAAAAGTAAATGACAATCGACAGGCACAACAACATCTAATTTTTGAAAGTATATAGCAAACCTAAGTTTTTTGAAAGTATATAACAAAGTAAAAAATTTGTTGACAATGCAAGATTAAATTTGGAAATTTAAATGCATTTTCCATATGGACTAGTGAAAGATAAAAATATATGATGACACAAAGTTAATAGGAGATAAGTAATATAAAAATTTAAATGCATTTGTGAACATGGGGTATATGTAAATGACGCTTGCATTGTTGAACGCCATTTATTTTGAAATATATAAAAAAAGAAAAGTGTGTAACATATAAAAGAGTAGATGCATTTTCCATACAGACTGTTGAAGGATAAGAATAAAAGTCTAGCATGTTAAAAAACAAATGCATTTGTTATACAGAATGTGGAAAGATAAGAATAGAGTCTGTAACATATAAAAATTTAAATGCATTTTTTATTTCAAGTATGTCAAAAAATGAAAGTTTGTTACATACTACTGCAAATTTTGAAATATACCAAAAAATTAAAGTCTGTTACATATAAACCGAAATTTCAATGTGTTTGTCATGTAGACTGGGATTGGGGCTCCCGTGGACCATTAGAGAAATATGTACAAGAAACAGGATTGTGGAAAGAAGATAGAGTGCAATAGCTGAAAAGAAAATAAATGGAAAGGTATAAGTGTTTGCCTATACATATGTATTTAAGAAAGTGGAATAACCGGGCTGAGAAACAAAGAAAGATGTGATGACTAAACTTACAATGAGGGTACATATCAGCACTTTGGCTATTTGCTTGCGGCTGTCGTTTCATTGATGTCGATGACGACTGCGGTTTCAAGGATGTTCTCCATGACTGTTGGAATGTCGGGAACTGCCTGTTGTCTTTCGTTGGCAGCCTGTTTCAATTGCCTTTCGACCCATTCTTCAATGTAGATTCTCATTGGGGCGACGTTGATCTCATTCCGGATTTTGATGTTGAAAACTTCATTTTCTAATTTTTGAAAGTCGATAGAAAGATTAGAGAGAGCCTGATGAGTTTCCTCATTCTATACTACATATTTGACTAGCCGGTCATGGACGTGAGCTTGATCAAATTGAAGGATGCTGTAAAACTTTTCCAGAGACAAGGTATTCAACATAGCAACCTATTTATCGAACTCTTGCCTGGTTAAGGGCAAGGAGTTTGCGATTAAGAGGGGGTCTTGGGAGTCATTGGTTTTCCCTGCTAAGTCTATATTTGATAGCTTTGTGAATCATTTATCTTTCTTCGCTATGGCTTGTTCACATGAGTGAACAATGAGATGCAGGTTCTTTACTTTTTGTTTCCAACATGCATTCAATTGGTCGATCTGGTTTTTGCATGGAAGATCTTCTTCTCTTCTTTTTGTTTCTATCATATTGTTGTCAATCTTGCCAAAAGGGATGACCGTTTTTAAAAAGAAATTGTGTTCATCTTTTAATTCGGATTGCAAAAGATCGAGCAAGCTATGTGCCCTGGTTCCAAGGGAAGCGATGGTTTGTGATCTTTTCCATGCCCGGGTAACCAGTTCCATTCTTTTTTTAATATTGTTATCCACATATCCTTTACAGGATACGAGCAGGGTGGAGGATGCTTTTACATTGGGTGCAGGGGTGCCAGGCATGGCTATTGCCAAAGGATCGACAAGCAATGGCATAGGAATGAAAGCGTCTTCCAATTCCTTGACTCTGTCCTTCAATTTGGCATTCTGGGTCTCGATGCATCCAATGGAATCATGAAGTGCTTCTCCGGTCGCGGTGTGAAGTTGACAGATTTGGGACGGCCACATGTTGGCAACGTCAACCTCTGAACGAGATTTGCCTTTGATATTTTTAACATTTTTTTTCTCAAATATCAATCTTTTGTTCCAGCTATCAAAAACAACGCTTTGGAACACGAAGGATTCATCTTCGTCAAAATTTTGGGTAACGGATATGTCCATTGGATGGCTATGGTGGATGTCGTATTGGGGCTGATCAAGGAAGGGGAACATGGCATCCAGATCAGTGTCAACTTCCATGTTTTGACTCTGAATTTCCGACTCTTCTGCCTGACCCGCATTTTTTTTTCTCTTCTTCTCTATTGGAAGCTTGTGAGAACTATCAATTTTAGAGTGAGGAGGGTCGTTATCTCCTCCTCCGTTTGAAGAACTTTGGGTTTCTTTGTTGTTCTGATGGTCCGTTGGAGCGATGCTCCCGAATGTCGTACTTTTTTGAGTGGTATTTGTGGATTGAAAACTCTTATCACTGGGGCCTTTCCCCTGTTGCGTGTACAATTTAGTGTAGCTTTGCACTATCTCTACGTCCCTGGTATCAGAGGTAGGACCGTCAGTGTCTATGTTTTTGGGCAAGTGTTTATTTACAAAACAATCGTCGAGGCCAAGTGATTGTAAATGTTGTCTAAAAATATCATAGGGGTCGAATCCTCTTATGTCTTCAGCATACATGAGATTGGAGATGCTAAAATGTGCTGCGAAATCGTCAATTTTGTTGACGCTTTTCAAGATGAACTCGCCTATTTTCCAAGGCAGAGGAATGAACTATTTTTTTTTCTTCCTTTGGAACAGATGGAACCAGTAGTTGTATTGACGTGCTACTTCTGCAATAAAAATTATGTCCGTAACATGAAATGGAAGGAGAGCAGGTTGTTCCGTGGAGCCAAAAATTCTTATGACAATGTAATTATCCAAATGTTGGAGTGTCCCCTGATTGTCCAAAAAACTAGTTGTCTGTTCAGATATGCGAGGAGCATTTTCTCCTAACAACAAAACTTTGAAAATAGACAGGAAGACATTAAAAACCTCATAAAAACTGTGGGAATCCTTGTGCTTCCACAAGGTCGGGTACCAGAACGTTACTGGGTGGAATTCGCAGTTGACTTTTTTGGACAGAGACAGTTGTGAAAATTGACAGGAATGTGCTATTGCAAAAACTAAATAGGATGATATATAAAATTTCTTTTCCCTTTTGTAGCTTGACAATTGGGAAGAGATTTCATGGGAAATTAACCTGCCCCAATCAAAAAGGGCTTGTTCGTTGACTGTGAAATACAAAATATAAAGAGCCACGTAGGAAACAGTACACGTGGACTCTTGTCCCATTATTCTTGTAAACAACCAGGAAATTTCTTGAAATGGATTTTTAAATGAACCAACCTGCATACTTGTAATATCTCCAGGAACTAGATTCGGCCTTTCCAAAAAATGGGGCAAGAGGTCCAATCCGTTATTATGCTTTGCTAGGAACTGTTTGCAATCTTCTCCTTTGAATGTCAATGTTGGCTCGGGCAATTTCAGCATCTGGCGGAAGACCTGAGGTGACAAAGAAACAGAAGA